>APFE030816187.1:113646-222755 GCA_000404065.3 Pinus taeda
TCCGAAGCCCAAAGGACAAAGCCAAGGCGGGGTGACCCAAGACAACTCGTCGAAGCCGCAAGAAAAGAACAACACCACAAAGCCGAAGAAGGACACAGGAAAGTGGTGTGAATTCCATAAGAGTCCCACTCATAACACAAGTGAGTGTCAGACCAAGCAGTCACTGGTGGCCGAGTTGAAGGTTTCCAAATCAGATGCATGTTCCAACCCTGAGCCAGAACTCGACAAGGGTAATGGAAAAGGGAAGCAGATCATTGATGCGGATCCCAGCGCCACTATTGCCACCACCAAGAACCAGAAAAATGAGCCCAAAAATCCAGAGGAAGGGGAGCGTCTTTTCCACTCATAGATGTGGGTGAAGGGTTCGTCGTTGCAATTCATTGTCGATAGTGGTAGCCAAAAGAACCTCGTTACAGCAGAGGTCGTGAAGCAGTTGGGCCTACTGACTACACCACACCCGCAGCCGTACAGTATCGGGTGGCTTCATCAAGGACGAGATCTCAAAGTCTGCCAAAAGTGTCACCTTCCCTACAGCATCAAGCTCTTCACAGACAAGGTATTGTGTGTTGTTACACCTCTGGATGTTTGTGATGTACTATTAGGCCAACCATACTTGTGGAGGCGACATGCTGTGTATGAGTCAAGGCCTCGCACTGTTATTATTTCTTTGGATGATTCATTATACAGGATACTGGAGGTAGCCCCACCTACCGCCACCTCTTTGATCACTACTAAGAAAGGCAGCAAGCTCATCTCCCAGACCAGGAAATTCATCTGTCTGGTTCACTCCCAAAGAAAGGGGAAAATCGTCACCACATCCATAACCCCGCGAAGGGTTCCTCCACGCAGGAGCAAAAGCAAAGGGATAAGATTATAACAGAACATAGGAACAACTTCTCCTCACCCATAGGGTTACCACAAAAGCTTCAAGTGGGCAACAAAGTCTGGTTGCATCTGCAGAAAGAACGCCTTACAAGAGCCCATCAGAAACTCGGACCACTCCAACATGGTCCTCACACCAGTACCAAGGCTACGTGAAACAATGCTTTGAAGCATAGCATTCCTCCATTCCTTCACTTGCAACGAGTGTTCAATGTGGACTGTCATCGCCCATGCTTCCCACCATTTCTGGACACATCAGAGATTGCAGTATAGCTCACCAGAGTCCCAGATCAACAAAAGCTTCCTCGTCTCAGGGAGGAACTCAACGCAATGGGGACCATTACTTCCTAAGGGGGGAGGAATGATCCAGGTGGATGTTGGTGGCCACCCACCTATCCCATTTTGACCCCCACAACTGTCTCTTTCAGATTTTCAGTTTCCTTAATTGTAGCACAATTTACTATTTTTGGCAGTTTTTCGGGTCCTGAACTTCCGGAGCCGTTTTGAGGCCCTAAATGACGTTTTTTGGGAAATATGGGGGCAACGTTGGTCCATGGACCAATGTTGCCCTCCCCAAAGTGGTAGTTCTTGGATAGATCTTTCTAACGAGCTATCGTACGCGTCAAACGGAGATCGTATGCCAAAGTTACGACCCCGGGAAATTGATGTACCAATTTACCCAAACAGGGCCCACAATTTGGCGTTTCATCTTCTAAGGTTATGTTTTGGGATGTGAAGGGTTTTCCATTATTTCTCAACAATAAATAGGCCTTCAAGCCTCATTGTAACACAGTTCAGAGGCAGGTAGCCACCACATCTCTTCTCAGAGATAAGCTACCATCGCCCTAGCTGGTTTATTTCCATTACTGTTTGTAAGCATATTTCAGTATTTTACATTAATGAAATGAAGTGTTATTTCCACTGCATATCTATGTTTATGGTTATCTCTGTAATTTGTTACATTCCTGTTTAAGTCTGGATCAACATCAATGTTCTTCTTTCTCCTCAAATTGTACTGTTTATGCACATCGAATATAGTTGTATCATACCCTTACTTGTAGTCAAAAGATTCTCCAGTTTGGGTCTGTAACTATTGAAGCATGTATAATTCCTGATCATCCTGAGTCAGAAAGACAATTTCTTCTTCATCTAACCCCATTAAGTTGATTTGGGTTTCTAGCTCAGGGTCTTCTTGATGGGAAGTTTCAGCATAATTCTCTTGGAAAGGAGGTCTAATGTTCAGATTAGGACCATTTTTACCAGTGTTTTGGTTCTTGTTCTTCCTAAAATTTGGATTCCTTACTGGAGGTTCCTGTTGGCTATCCCAATGAGGATTCCTTTCAATTTTTTCTATTCTATCCATCAATTTTTCCATTCCTTTAGCCAAAGCATTCATTTTTTGATCAAAGGGTGAAGTTTCATCTTTCAAGGTGTTCTCCTTTTGAATAGCAGATGAGCTTCTACGCTAACTGATACACTTGCGTACCTTCTAAAGTTGGGGGGTTCCTTTCCCTAAGTTGAAAAGACATGTCAGTTTCAAAGCCATCTAGAAACTTTATCAGAGCTAAGCCATGTGGAGGCTTAAGGTTAAGTGGTATAGCGTTATATACATTGTTGAATCTAGTGTAGTAGTCCTGAACAGTTTCATTTGGTCCCCTCTTGAGGTTTTCATATTCAGAAAGAATTTGATTTGGGTTCTTTTTCTTCTCCCACCTATTTAAGAATGGCTGGTAAAAAACATCTAAAATATCTATACTATTAGGAGGCAAAGATCTAAACCATGTTCTCACATCTCCAATTAGAGTTTGGGAAAAAATTCTTATTTGGACATCTCCTATGTCAATTTCATGCAGTTCAAAATAATCTATCATTTTCTTTGTGTGCTGTTGTCTAGTGTCAGATCCAGTGCCATCAAATAAAACAATTTTAGTCTGATAATCTGCTGGTAAGGCACGTTGAAGAGAAGTCATCACAAGAGGGCCATATCTAAGTGCCATAGCTCTAAGTTGGACATGATTGAGAACAAGAGTTGGGGTAACATGGGGATTTGGGATAGCCAGGGGATTTGGAGTAACAGGGGTAATGGGTATTTGAAGTGTAGTGATAAGCTGATGGGGAAGTGAAGGTATGAATGGAGATGAGGGATGATCTTCAGAAGTGTGGGGAAATTATGGTGAGTGAAAAGAAGTTGAAGCAGTTTCAAAAAGTTCAAGGATTCTATCAGTAGTAAGAGATGACTGAGCGGAGTTCAGAAGGTACTGATCAATTGAAAAGTTTGCCCCTAGGACTTCAAGTTCTTCTGTAAATTCTTGATTTAGAACTGTGTCCTCAAGTTTACTCTTATAATTGGTTCTAAATAGGGAATGGTCAAAATACTCGTCAAAAGGGAGGTCTTCTATGAACAACCACTCACTAGGGCAGGAATGGGATCTAGATAAAGGTCTTGGGCTTACTGAAATTTCTTGTCTTCTAATTATTCTCGAAATAAGGTTGGGATTGTCAAATACAGGGGGGGAATTAGATCAAGGTTGGCCCGGGTACAGTGAGTTCTCCCTGAAGCCAGATTTCAAGCTTTTTCTAATTATTTTCATTTTTATGAATTTTCGAAATAACTTCTAATAAACCCTTTAAGAGGCTTAAAAATAAAAATTTGAATTTCTCAAAGGTTTTTTAAGACTGCGGGTTTGAGTGCCCAGTATGGTTGCCACTATGTTATCACTCAGATCTCTTCCCTAGAAGTTATCAATGAAGGAATAGTCTGAGGTAATCACAAACCTAATCTTTTAGACTCAGGTTCTAGCCAAGCTAAGTCCAAAGAGGGTTCTCTCTTTATAATTTAACTTTGTTTTGGGTAGGATTTCAGGCTAGTTATTAGTGTTCATGATGTTTTGTTTGATTGGGTGGTGGAATTAAGAAAACAGATGGGGAGAACAAGTATTCAGGCCATTGGGCTATGGAGTCAATCAAAGAGTGAATAAACTGGATATGATCAATCACTAAAGTAAGAGTTCACAGGGTAGGCTAGCACAGCAAAAAGAAAATCTGCAGGTTCAAATGGATGAGGTAGTCCTAACCATAGCAAAGGGCAATGAAGAATCCTTAACCTGGATTAAGATGAAGAAAAGAAGGATGATCAGTAGAAAAGGGCAATGAAGAATCCTTTGTTATGGACCAAGGGGGGGGAACTATGGAAGTAAGGGAGCAATTAAGAATTCCCAGACCAAGATAGTTTAGGAGAAAACATATAGAAAGTAAATAGCTAAAACAGAGAGCATTTAAGCTAATTATGAGATATCATTCCTTGTTTACTTTTCAGATTTCATAAGAGACACATGTGAATATTTATAACATGACGAGAAAACAATATTTAAACATGAAGAGATAATACTTATTTGTTCCAATTGCGCACAAGAATCCAGTGAAATGTCCTTAGCTTTATTTCATAATCTGCCAAAACCAATTCAGCCCTTAGTACAATAGCTCCTTGGCTCAATATAAAATGTCTACCGAAATGTATTTTAATCCACCCTAATTACTTAAATTTGTGAAGTATTTATACAAAAACTGTTACAAAATATCTCATGATAATATGAGAATTATTCTAGGAAACCAAAAATATCTTCAAGCATGAAGATAGAGACAGATGGAGAACTATCTTCTTGTTGTCCCTTTTATTGTGACTGTGTCTACTGTTGTAAGTCGGATTTGGATCTTTTAGTTGATTGATACTTATGTGTTGGATTCACTTTATGTCTTCTACCTACTACTATACTTTGACTATGCTTTAGCTGTTTTACCTAGCAGCCATGTTTTACCATATAGATTTACTATAGTAACTTTATAGTAAATCTGTTAGTTTCATCTTCCATTCACTGTCAAGTAATTTCATCCTTATCATCTTTCTATATATCGCGTTAGCTTCTATGTACTTGGAAAAATTTGGCATGTTGATGAATAAGTGCTTTACCTCATGCTCTATGAAAAATAGATTTCCCAGACTATCATATAATACCTTTCCAGTGGGCAAAGATTTTACCCCTAAAGTACTAGCTTGGTTGTTGGCCGGATTGTTTAGTCTTTCAATATAATAATCTTGGGTCATCAACTTGTCATGTATTAGCATGGAACTGGGGAACCCTTTTTCCCTTAAAATACCATACTTTTTCATAAATATATCAATGTCTGCTTGGATACTCTGGCATTTTTTTCTCAAGATCGAGCATAAGGTTCTTCTTAGTGAGAACCTTCTTTATTTCTATTATTGTTCCTGGTTTGTCTTCTATTTTTAGTTCATCAAGCTGATACCTATTTATGCTATTTAGGAATGTTATCAATTGGTTGGCTTCTTCAAGCTTATCTCTTAATTCTTCCATTGTCTTGTGGATTTCTTATGTAGCCACTTTTACTAGTTCAGTCTATTTAAAAATAACTTGAATAGAAGGCCAAACATCATTGGTGGAGTCAATGATGTTGGCCCAAAGAATTTCCTTTGTGTCTCCCAGTGGTTGTTGCAATGTCAAGTCCTTTAAAAGGACTTTTATTCTCTCTCCCATTCTTTGATTCTTTTGAGCTTCTTCTTTATGTTGTATTTGTGCAAGTTTGCAATCAATTTCTAAACTTGACACTTGTTCTCCAAGTTTTTCGAGGTCAGTAGCGTGGATGGTCATTCTTCCATGGCTTTTACCAATTCAGTTGTCTTTTATGTGGACGTCCCTGCACTTGTTGATGTACCTGTAACTGGCAAAGCAATAGCTGGTGGAACTGTTGGTGCTAATGAAGCAGCCAATGTGGGTGGTGCTACTATAGAAACTATAGGAATTACAGTCTGAGGAGTAGTGGGCAACTCACTCTGTCTAGACTGTATCATGTTATCCAACTCTTTCTTTGTTTCTTTTAATTGTTCATCAGATTAAGGAATAAGTCCATAAGCTCTTCCTCCTTCTGAGTTTCCAACACTTCAGCTGTCTGAGGATGATGTAGAGTAGGAATTTTAAGCTGCTTTTTCAGTGCAGCTATGTCATCATTTTTTTTTAATAAGCTTTTCTGCAGCTTTCACATCTTTGGGATCATGCCCCAGTTCTATGACTAAGTCCTCTAAGGACTTTATTCTAGTATCCTTCGCCTATGAAAAGGCCTTCTCTAACTAGAATTGCGCTGATATATTATTCAGCGAATTTTGGAGTTGGTGAGCTACAATTGCCTTGCTAGTCAAGGTGGACTAGACCTTTTCCGCAGTCTTCTTATGTAATTCTATTTGGTCAATAGGATGGATATCCTTTACCAATACTTCAAAGTTTATTTTCAAGTAATCTGCAATTGATCTAGGCTGCTATGTAGTGAGCTTCATAAAAGTCATCTGCATTTTTCCTTCTTCCACATCAAAGGCTGAAATTAGGCTTGTCTGATTAGTAGGAGCCATTCTAAGGTAATGTGCATAGCTTTGGGGCTTCCATCTTTCATTTCTAGCCTTTATTTCTTTTTATTTCTCTCTAATGTCTTGGATTTAGCCACTTGGAGCTCTAAATGAGGATACTTCCACACTCTATTATCTCTCTAGTATTTGAGCCTGTGAGGTGGAAGGTTCTTGTGTATCTTCTGAGGGAGTGGTCTGCCGGCTTTCTACTCTTTCTGTTTCTTTAGTAAACTCTTGTTTTGAAAATGGATTCAACCTTTGCCTCTTGACATAAGTTTCGGCAACATGTTTGTTAGAAGGAGTGGCCTCCTCTCTATCTCTTCTAGGATTTCTCTCCTCACTTAGAGGAATTTGTAAAATAGATGGATTACTCATGATATGTTCTAGTTGAGCAAGCTCTTCTGATATCTCTCACTACTCTACTTCCTTTGGCTGCTTTGATGGCTCTTGCTTTTGAGGTCCTCCTTCTATTGTTTGCCCATTGTGTCCTTGTGATTCGCTTTGAGATTGGGACCCTCCTGGCACTTGTACAAATGCGTCTTCATCAAGTCTTCTTTTTAAATCAATCAATAAATTATTGACAACAACTTCTATGCTATCTCAGTCTACCAAAGTGTTTTCCACCCATTCTAGTTGATTAGCATACTATTCAATTTCAGGAATTCTGTGGTGGATATAAGGATATAATTTGTTCTTTTGTCTCCTATTGCACATGAACACTAAAGGGTCATAGCTCCAGATAAAAAATTTGTTTCAGTTTTAGCCTTTGGAGGATTTCCTTTGCTTCCTTTCCTTCTTCCCCACTGTTACATATGAATGGGCCAAGATCATCTTTTATCGTAAGTTGAGCTTTCCTCTTGGCCTTCACAAAATGCACCTCATTTGAATTAATCGTTTGCCTGTAGTACTCTAGGGAAAACAGTCTCATGAGGAGGTATCTGGGCAGTTTGTAGGGAGCCAACTCACATCCATATATTTTGATTTCAATGTGGTTTTGGTACAAGTACCAATCACCCACTTTATACTGTTTGGACAACTATAGGATCCTCCTGTTATCTGCACTGATTTTGGGGGGAGGACTTCCTAGTAACATAGTTTCCATTGGGTGCACAAAGAGTTCTATGAAATTAGTATAACAATATTGAGAGTCATATAGGTGGATTAATGAAGTCCAGAAGACTACCAATCTAGGGTTGCCTCTGGTATCAAGCTTTTGGAGTATGATTCGAAATTTGTCAGCTTGGTAATATAGGAAAAGAAGACATAAAACTAAAGAATATTTGAACACTCTTTCATTATCCATCGTCATGAATTGATCATGCATCTTATCTACAATGAACTTAGCATAGTCAAACATGATGGCAGGGGGCTATCCAAGGGAGTAAATGGACATAAAGGATATGATAATCTCATCACCAAATTCACTTGTAGTTTGGAGTAACACACTGGATATCATATCTATGATGTCTTGGCCAAGATCAGAGAATATGGTAGATATGTATGGTGTAGGATCCTTTCGAATGTATTGTTCTTCCCTAAAAAATGTCTAGAATAATCGAGCAAGTTTGATTTGAGGTGATTGTAGGGAATTTGTTAAGAAAATCTCCAACAGAAAGTGGGGTTAGGCTTTGGCTTGGTTATAATTGGAGCATTTCATTTATGGACTCGTTAATGATGGTAGATAATACAAAATGGTTTGGAGTCATCACTGCTCTTTGACTAGGGCTATACTTCATGTGACAATAATGGATAATATCTAGGAGGATATGAACTCTTAGGAATTGGTACTTGGGTAAACCTGATTCCCGAAGACCTATATAGTCTGCATGGTTCAGGTACTGGTCTCTGTACCTATAGTATAGTTTCAAAGGGGATTCTTGGACAGATGTATATTTAATCTGAAAATCTTTATCTACTAGTGGGAGATGGTCTAAATCCTTGTGAGGAATAGAAATGGGCTGGATATCCAATGCAATTGGGGCAGCCATCCTTGGTTCTTGTGGTTTCAAGGACAGGGGTAAAGGCTTTTTAGTGAAATTGGGGAAAAATAGTCTAATTCAGAGTATTTTAGGGTCACTGGCAACTATCTTACTTAATTACTTAGTAACTTGAAGCAATTTGAGTCCAGGTTTGGGAATAAAATAGGGTTTCTCAGCAAATTTGGGTAAATACCTGGTTTCGGCTTTGAGTGGAATGATGGGAGACTATGCACTATTTGTAGGAAGTGCATGTGACTGAAAGGTGGTCTAGAGTTTTAGCCACTTTATTAGGTTGGCAGTTGGATGTGGGTTGATGGTTGCACATACTTTGATGCTTGCATGGAGGTTTTAGTGGTATTTTTCGTGATACAACTAAAAGTAATGAGTTTTTTAGTTTTATTCACAAAGTCAACTATTTTGGCGGGTACACGGAGAAAGGGACATTTGGCATTAAGCGGGGGATGTGACATTTGGTCGTTTAGCAGGAGGAGCTAAGTGGGATCATATCGCACTACTTTTGGGCTAAAGTGGTTTTGGGGAGAGGCCACCCAATGCCATTCATCGGGTGCCACATAGCAGCGGGGTGAATAGTGAAACCACCCATATCGGGCGGGTAAACACCTGATATGAGCATCAACTGCTGGATCAAAAGGGACCAAATCGTATGGTGATCGGGCGGGGTTTTAATATGAAGCTTAATGGAGGGGTCAGTGGAGGTTTAGGTGCGGATGGATTAATCAATTGTGGATTATGGAGGTTTAATGACATCGGCAGTGATTTCGTTGGTGGGGATAGATTATTAACTAATCACTGATTTATTAATTAATTTCTTTTATTCGGCGGTAGGTCTTGGTTATTAATTAGTTGTTGATTGACTTAATTAACCCATTAATTATTTATTAATAAAGTTTATGTTTCAAACTTTCGGGGAGGGGGGGGGGGAGATATTAAAATTAAAGAGATTTAATAAAATATATGGGAAAGGGTTATTTTTGGGATTTAATACATAAAATTAGAAGTTAATAGGAAATGAAGGTAGAAAAATGAAGTCCGCTAAGTATAATGTGTTTTGAAATTCATTTACTTTTCACATAGAACATTATAACTTAGGCTAAATGCGCATTTGTGGGTTTTTGTGAAAAAGGGGTTTGCTTGGGGGGTGATTACTTTCCCTAGGCAATTGGTGCATTTACCTTAGGAAAATGATTTTTTTAGGGGAAAATGAATGATTTGAAAGGGGGTGAATGTTTATGAGGGGATTTTAGTACTTAGCACCTATAAGTTATTGGGCTGAGGGTCTAGTCCCTCCAGAAGCCAAAGAAATGCTCTAAGCCAATTTAGCTTAAGGTTTTAGGTACTTTAAGACTTTCCTTGAAAATTAGTTAAGTGAAAAAATGAAATGAATGAGGGAGGTTAATCAATTAACTTTGTGTACTTTGGTAAATACTAAATTATCATCCATACTTTAGAAATTTGATGATGAAGGTAATTGATATGATATTATCTAATCAATCATCACAATTTTGCAACCATTCAACTACTAACCCATCTACTCATCCTACCATTTTTTCTACTCTTTATTAGGGTGCACTTAAGATGGCAAACCCTCATCAAAACTTTTATTTTCTTTTACAATATAAATCTATCTATATCTATCCTTATTACATCCAAGGGCTGAGATTAAACTCTTGAGCTCCTTTTATTCACTTTACCTAATCTAACTATCTCTCAAGGTTAAACACCTTCTGTCAGATTTTCTTTCTCTATCTATAAACATGAAATTCAAACATGTAATAACCAAGATTAAATTGTTTGATTACCATGGATTGTGCATGAATAACAAGTTGAACACAATCATTATTATGTAGAAACTTAAATAGTAGTGGCATTTGGACTTGTACACTTTCATGGTCTTTTTGTTTTTCTTGGGGTTCATTTTTCATCTTTTTTTGACCTTTTTCATTGTTTTTGTCCTTTGATATTTCTTTTCTGAAATATCCTCTTTACATTTTTCAGTTTTATTGATTTTTTGAATATGGAAAACATTTCTAGAAAGCAAAGGTGTGTACATATTATAATTTTGATCTCAGCTATTCAAAAATTATGACTCCTATTAGAATAGGAACATAGCAATATCATCAATAAACACAATAACAAACTTGTTGAGATAAGGATGCAGCACAATATTCATTAAGCACTTAACGGTAGATGGAGAATCATTCAAACCAAATGGAGCGACAACAAATTCATAATGCCCATACCTAGTTTGGATAAAGATCTTGTAAATATCCTCTTCTTTGATGCATACCTCATGGTATCCTCATCTCGAAGAAATCTTTGAGAACATTATTTCTCCCTTCAACTGGTCAAACAAATCATCAATCATTGGAAACGGATACCTTTCTTGATTTGTTACCTTGTTCAACATCATGTAGTCAATGCATAACCCAAGAGTACCATCCTTCTTATTTACGAATAATATTGGTGCACCCCAAAGATAAACTTGGTCTAATCTATTCCCTGTTAAGCATTTCCTTTAACTGCAACTTCAACTGTACTAACTCTGGTGTGCTCATCATGTATGGTGCCTTTGATGCTATTTCTTCCCCTGGAACCAACTCAATGGAAAATTCCACTTCTCTATGAGGTGGAAACTTTGAAATATTTTCAAGAAATACATCCTAAAACTATTGTGAAACTAGGTACCTATTCAATACCTCTGCATCCTTAACGTCCTTACCCGTGTCACTAGAAATATGCATTGCAAATAACAAACAACCTTTTATGTAATTGCACTTTATATGTATAGATGTAACAAAACTGACTAATTTAGCTTTCTTCTTACCCTTCAATATTATTTGTTCTCCATTGTCATCCAAGAATTGAATGGACTTTCCATAACAATCTTCTTTGGTCCTATGAAGATATAACTAGTCCATACCCATAAGCATATTATACAATCCCAATATAAACACAATCAAATTGTTGATGTAGGGATACCATTCTACTAAAATTCACAAGCTCTCACCCAATGATGAACTCTGTTCCTTGTACCTATAGCCAACTACACTAACCAAGATTATGCATGCACTTATTTACTCAAACCACACTTATCCACTAGGTTAGGATTAACATAACTATAATTAGATACAAGTTCAATCAAAATGGAAACAAATTGACCACAAAGCTTACTTCCCTGATAATAGATGCATGATGATCTTCTTATTTGTTATCTGATGGTGCATAGATATATGGAAAGATCTCTCCAATATCCCCAATTTTCCGCGCTTCCTGTGCACTATAAATATGAGGCCTAACACCCTCATACTGCGGGGAATCTCTCTTGAGATGTTCCTTTCCACATATACAACACTGCAACTATCTCATACCATCACCTTTATTCTAGTACCTTCCAGGCTAAGAACCATGTCCCTGTCCAACTGCATTAAAATTCTTATAAGGAACAACATTCTCTTTCTCACCTACATCCTAGGGCCTTGCCCTTTTCGACTACCATTTAACTTTGGCCTTGTCTTTCCCTTTCCGCCCTTGCTTAGACTTTGTCTTGCACTTTGATTTCTCATAACAATGCTTCAACCTACGAATGACTTCTTCAAGTGAAAAAGGCTCATCATATTCAATCCAATATCTAAATGTCAGTGGTAATCCACTAACAAATCTTTGAACTTTGGCTTTCTCATCTTTAAGATATGGTACATACCTCAAAAACTCTAGGAACTTGGTCTTATACTATTCATTTGTCATCAAACCCATCTTTAGCTCATATAAATCCTTGTATTTACTGTAATATTACCTTTCTGACAAATATTTCTTCTTAAAAAGTCTCTTGAATTCATGCCAACTCAACTCTTTTATCTTGTTGTCTCTAACCCGCTTCACATCTTCCAACCAGATGTCTTCTTTCCCCTTGAGATTGAAGATAACTATTATGGAATTCATGTTCTCCATATAATCATGCATCTTAAATAACTTCTTCATCTCGAGTAATCATGCCTCTACATATTCTGGTTTATTCAAATATTCATCATAGCTAGGTGGCTTTGATTTCTTGAACGCATATAAAAAATATCCTCTATCATTCCTCATGTAAGGATGATAAAAATAATGACCATGGTACTTTTCAAAACAAAAACTAGAACAAAACATGTTTCCATCTCCTCTCTTGTTAGGCATGTTCAAGAAATTTCCTTCCCTGATTGTGTCATCCCTATCTAACCCACACCCACCATGAGATCAACTGCCATATGCCCCATTATTCCTATCCTCCTACCCATGACTGGTCCTAAGTGGTCCTTATCTCCTAAACTATGAAAAACTATGAAGGCTAACTAGATTAACCTCTGGTTGTTTCTCTTGTGCTTGATTGACTCTACCATTGTCTTCTTTGCAACCTCTTATTTATGCTTTCAAACATCTCAATGTGTCTGCTATGTTAGGAGAGTTCCCATCACCATGTTTCTCATCTAATATATAGGGAGAATCTCATGAACTATTGTCTGTGATCTTGCTAGTCATATTTTATCTTCCTTTTGCAAGTACACTATGATAGATAAACCTAAATATAAAGATAATCAACATAGTTCAGTATAGTTCATGGGAGGATTTCTCATTTGCAAGATCAACTAGATTAGCACAATACATGTATAAACATAATCATATCAATATATATAGACATCATTTAAACCGATATTCAGTTATCACGAATGACTATATCATAAACATGTCAATACAAGCATAGCAACATATAGACACTGATATGCATAAGAAGTGCATAATTGGCATGCACGCATGACAACCACATCCAACACGAATCACCATCATCCTCTTTCATGATGGAACCTTATTGCAATCAATAATGAAGAAGTAGTGTCAGCAAGAAGTTATACTTGTGACAAAGAAGAAGATAGTGAAGATTGTACAAAGCTTTTAGGAGAAATTCCAAGTGAGATGGAAAATTTATGGCATGAGTAAAGTCTTTTGGAGAAAAGGCTAGAAAACCGAAAAGTAAGTTTTCAGGTTGTAAAATCAGAAATAAATGAGAATGAAGAAGTTCACTAAAGTGGACAAGGACAGGAAGACATCATTGAAACAAATGGTGAGGAGGAGAGACTAGCTGACAGTCTCGTGAATTCTATTGAGAATTCAAATTAACGTACTGATGCGATGACAGAGGAGGAAGAATCAGAGTAGCATACTATTGTGTTTCCAAAGGAATAAAAGGCACATAAGCCTTATGACTTTTATTTTAATAATTGTATGGTGAGTGCAGGTTTAGTTAAAGGTTTTGGAGAAAAATTGGCACAGATGAGCAGCCAAATAAAAATGAAAGAAGAAGAGTTTGTGGAAGTATTAAATCCATGGAATAGAGATGTTCAATTGTTGGAGAGAATTCTTGACAATCAAGATTCAATACAAAAAGAGATAATATTGAAAGAGGGTAAGCATGAAAGGGAGGTAGAACAAGTAAAAATAAGCGAAGAAAAAGTAAGCATAGGAGAAACATTAAGTGATAGAATTTGACAACTTGAAAGAGTAGAACAACAGTTTGAAGAGTTAGTAGATAGCAACAACAACTTGAAACAAAGAGAAATAGGTAACCGTAAGTGGTAAAGTATGGACTAGCCCAAGGATGTGCTGGAAAGGGAAACTGAAAAACTATGGCAGTTGATGATGAAACAATCCATATGGAGAAGATTGATAGCAACAAGAAGGATGATCAATTAGAACTTGAACTTGATTGACAAGGAGAGGAAAATAAAATAGAAGACATTAGACATACAACAATAGTAAAGGCGTAGAGAATTCAGACAACTAAAACCTAATGTTTGGGACCCTGGAGATTTTCTATCAACATATGAAGACACATGATCATGAGATCATGAACATTTTCTACGTTGGGATTCTGATGCAGGAGCATTCAGCTCAACAATATCATTGTATTTTAGTAGACATAGGGGGTCTTGTATTTTGAGGCATTTGGTTTCCTAAGTGTTGAATTAATGTAACTACTTAGGTATTGAGTGATTTTAATGAAAATAGGAATTAATTAAGTATTGTGAAGCATATTGTAAGTGTTCCCAAATGTAGGAGAATATGAGAGAATCAAGATAGTTGAGAGATTGAGAGATTAGAGAATTAATTATAAATCTTAGATTAGGAGTTAGTTCATGATTTTGTGGATTAGAGAGGACCCTTAGAGATAAGGAAGAGATTTTAGGATTTTGTTTAGAAGGTTATGGATCTAAACCAAGAATTGGTTGTAGAATCCTTTTATATAAATGTAAGCCTAAAAGGCATAGTTAGGGGTTAGCTAGTTAGTCAAGTCAAGTTAGTAGTTAGAGGTTTGATTGTAAGCCTATGGGCAGATTGTGAAACAGAGACCACTGATATTGGAAATCAGGCCTGAGGGAAGAAACTGTGTAAATACCTATTAATTAATACAAACAACTCAATTATGAGTTTATGTGTGTGTATGGAGTAATTTAATTGTAATTTATGTGTGAAATAGGAGTAAGTTCTATGTCACAAAAGTTGCATGCGCAGAATCAGAGGCAAAATACAGAGAAGAGTAATACAGGGTTGTTATGGCTTCGTACACACCGATAGTATAGGAGGAAGCCTTTAGTGTTACAGTGAAGGTGGAGGAGCATAAAGGCATGAGCAGAGTTAAGCAGGAAGTTGTGTGGTAGAACAACAAAGGACCAGAACCCTGAAGAAAGTTGAAACCAGAGAAGAACATTGAAGTAATGGCATAAAAACAAAGTAAAGAGAAAGATGAAGTGATGAGTTAATGATGCACAGGAGTCATTGGATCTAAAGATCAATGAATGAAGCTGAAAGAAATGGGTAGCCAAGATTAAGTCCTACCACATAAGTAAAAGAAATCAGTGGCGAAGATTAAATCCAAGTACTTATGGAAGGTGAAAAGGAAGGAATCAATCTAGACCGTCAAATCAATAGATCTGGTTGATCAATGGTGATTAGTAACTACAGTGGAGGTAGAGAGTACCAGATGCCTTGATTTTAGTTGAAGGCCTACAATTCTTCTTAGTCGTCGATCACAAATTCAAATGCTTACATCATAGACAACTACGGGGGTTGAGAGCTTGATAATCCATGTGCTAGTTTACGGGCCGCAAACTGTAGGATTTGATAACCTCCGTCATCCAACAAATATCAGGCTGTAAATACATCGAGCTTTAACTTCAAGGGCAGACCTAAACATTTATTGATTAAGGTTGTATAATCCTTATCGGCTCCGTAAGGAGTTTAAACGTCGAGTAAGTGGTTTGTGTGATATCATTATGGACCGTTGGATCAAATGGGTTTTTATTTATGGTGCAGGATCATCGGGCAGCTCTGTTGATCAGAGAAGACATCAACCATTCGATTGAAGGTAATATCGAGGGTGGATATTGAATGATGAGGCTTGGGCAGAGCAGACCCGAGAAGGTTATAGGTGGGGTTTTATTTTATTGAAGTCTAGTTATGTTATTTCATATCGCATGTGAGAGGAGGAGTCTTAGGAATGTAATAAAGTCACATGTTGGTGTGATGTGATATTGCGACAACCGTTGATCTAGTGGACAAAATCAATGGTGGAAAATGGCAATCGCATATTACAAATTGAGAGTTATGAATGAAAATTTTATTGAGTCCGTTGAAACTTCGTGATTGTGATATATGAGGATTTGGTTTATAGAGTGGGGTTTGGTTAATATGCACAGTTATTGAATTAACCAGATTTGTTATAAAGGATGAAGGGTTGAGTTATAAGGTCCCACGAAATAGGATTAATTAAGGATTAGACTGAGGTTAGTTGTTGAATAGTTCCACATGAGATTCAATTAACGGGCCTTAAACCTTGACTTATGAAGATTTGGCTAGGCAGGGTCATAAATATTCTAGGACAGACGAGATTATGCATTTTATATGCATACTATGGGTATCATAGTTTTTTCCTACATCAATTATCTACAATATTGACACATCTTGATGAATCTGTTCATGAGAAATTTTCTATTTGAGATAAATCAAAATCAACAGGAAAAGGAGAATTTTGAGTTGGGAAATTGTCGAAGAAAGATTGTAGACAATAATTTCCTAGAATATTGTTTGTGAAAACCACTGGTTCATTTTCCTCATCTAAATCAATCACAGAATAATTCATATGCTTTTCCCTATCAACATGAATTTGATTAGGTTTTCCATTATAGGGGAGCCAAAGATGTGACTAGATAGTTGAAAAATAACTGTGTAGTTCCTCAGACAATTCCTTGCTTGAAATAAGGCCATAAAATTTAGGGATGTCAGCGAAAAGTATATCAATTATTTGACACAATTTTGGATTTGAAGATAACCTGATTAGGATAGCGTTAATCTCTCCTAAGAATTTGACTTTTGTTCAGTCTAATTGAACAATTTTAACAACAGGTTTCTGAGGTGTAACAATCAATTTGAGACAAACTGTATGAGGCATGATATTGGAAGATGCACCAGAATCCACTAAACTGTTATGAGCCTTCTAATTGAAAATTTAAAATTTCAAAAGAAAAGGGAAAGTGTGATATCTCCAATAAAAATAGCATCAGAAGGATCAATCTTATTTATAGGGACATTTGGGGGTTTGTGTTTTCCCTTTGAGGTTTTTGTAGTAACAACAGTAAAAGGTAATGGAGATGGAGGGACAACATTCATGATCCAAATTTAAATAGGAAAGTGACAAATTATAGATATAAACATAAATACAAATATGTATTACAAACAACACTTCATTTCATTAATATCTAATACTGAAATACACTTACAAACAGAATGGAAATAAGACTAGCTTGGGCAATGGTAGCTTATCTCTGAGAAGATATGTGACAGCTACATGCCTCTGAACTATGTCCCAATGACGCTCAAGGTCCTATTTATTATTGAGAAACAATGGAAAACCCTAAACATCCAAAAACCAAACCCTAGGAGATGAAGCGCCAAACTATGGGCCCTGTTTTGGTAAAATGGTAGATCAACTTCCTAGGATCGTAACTTCGGTATACAACCTTCTTTTGATGTGCATAATACCTTGTTAGAAATATATATCCGAGGACTACAATTTTAGAATGACCAACATTGATATAAAACCCATGTTTGTCCCAATTTTCCCAAAAAACATCATTTAGGTCCTCAAAACAGCTACAGAAGTTCAGGACCCAAAAGATTACCAAAAATAGTAAATTGTGCTACAAATAAGGAAACTAGAAAAATGAAAGAAACAATGGTGGGGATCAAAAATAGGTAGGTGGCCATAAATATCCACATGGATCAATTCAGTTCATTGAGTAACAAATTTTGTTGTTGTTTTAGCTTACTAGCCTCATACAAAGAAAATTTAGCCTTAATCATTTTCATGTCCTCTACAATATTATACTAAATGTTATATGAAACTATCAAAGTCTTAGATGATGAAGGAGATGTACTAGGAGACTTACAGGTGCTTGGAGAAGAATAAGAAGTTTGGGTAAAGTTCCTTTTTATCGTACCTTTCTCTTTAGTAGGAGTGCGAGACCTTTGATTTCTACCTAATGAAGTGGTATCAATAGGTCCCTTATTTCTAGTACTTACTAGTAAATCTTCCTCTTCTTCTTCTTCATTCTTTGAAGTGGTAAATATGAAGTCCCATAATCCATGAGCTTCAATGATATCTTCTTCTTTTTCTTCATCGGAAGATAGAGATGTTTCTTCTTCTTCATCTTTTTCATTAGATTCTACATTTTATATTTCACCAGGAGGTTGTGATTGTGATGGTTGATTCCTTTTGAAAGGTCAAAAGGGCTTCCTTGAAGATTCAAAAACTTATCTCTTGATTTCAACCATCAAATTTGAGATCATTTTCAAAACTTTTTTTAATCCTTCCAAATAAAAAGGGTATTTAAGAGCCTTTTTCTTGGATTCATATTTAAAAGTTACTGTCTTGGTCTACTTTTCTCTTCAATGGAAGATTTCTTCTCAAGAGCTTGAACTATCTTTTCAATAGATAAAGTTTCTTTCCTGTTGTTGAGAAGTATTATTTTTCGAGCTCTATCTATGAACATGGTCATATTTGAAGGAAGAGTGCTAATTTACCATTCAATCTACACATTAGTACCAGGTCTGCAAGTATCTGGGATTTCATTTAACAATTTGTTAAATCTTCAATCAAAACCTTTAATTTTCTCATTTGGGTTGGTTTGAGATTTGACAAATCATTGATTAAAGTAGTTTTTTTTTTATCATCCCCAAATTTCAACAAAAAATGTTCTTCAAACATATCCCAGCTTATAATTGGTCCAACTTGTAGGGAGAAATACGAAGACCCTGTAGATCCTTCAAATGTGTAATGGAAAAGTCTCCAAACTACATCTTTTTCTATAACTCTATTGAGATTGATTACCAACATAAAATTATGAAGGTGTTCCACTACAAGTAAACCATCATCTAGATTATACTTGTGTAACCACATTTCTGGGTGTTTAGGAAGAGGATGTAATGATGGTGTCATTGCAACTTCCACTAGGTTATTCCAAGGTCTGTTTGCCATTCTTGGGATATTAGGAACAAAAGAAGTTACAGTTGATGTAGACACTAGGAGAGATTAAATAGTTGAATATGTTTCTCTTGTTAAATTACTGATAACAATAGCACTAGTTGATTGTGAAAGAGGAATTTGAAAGGGAGAAGTTGAAAAAGGATGATAAGAAGAAGGTAAAGGAGAAAGAGAATGAGTGAGATCGACAAAAGGAGTATGAGGTGGGGAAGAGGATGTAATCCCACTAGCTAAATATTAAATATCTGAAGTGTTCTTATTTTTCTAATCTGTGAGTAATGGAAATTCAAAACACTTGATTATGAGTTTCTCACTCTGAGATCTTGTTAAAACTCCTGAAGATTGAAGAGATGAGGTAACATCTCCTTCAGATAAATTGGTATGAGCAATTTTTTATCCAGAAATTGAAATTTCTTCCAATCTCTGAATTAAAATCTACACTTTAGGGGATTCTGCAAGTGATTATGTAGAAGTTTGATCAATTGGCTATTAAAGTGAGCTAGGACATTTAGTGACTGATTCAATAACTTCAGATCTAGGACCAGGAGATTTAGAATGGGATCTTGAAGTTGGTGATGACTTTGAGGGAGACTAGATCTTAGAATGGCCTTTGGATTTAGGATGATACTTTTTTTTTCCATTCATATTTTCTTACCCTCCTTCCAGTGCTCAAAATGTTGATGGTCTAAAATGATTATATCAACATTGTGGAAAACCATCTAGTCGAGACCTTAGAGCATATCCTTTTTCATTTGAGATGATGGCTTCAACTAGAATTATGGGACCAGTTTCCCTCTATATAAAATTATATGAAATGGATTGAATGAAATTATAATTCTCTAATATAGTGAAAACTGAAATAAATATTAATAAACTTATTATCTAACTCGGGTATACTGCTAGCATATGTGATTATAAATATTTTATAATTGACATGACAATGTAGATCATCCTGTAACTATGAAGTTAATGCAGAGAAAGATAACTAATTTAATAAAATTAGTTTATTAATTCATCACATGTATTAACATATCATTGTTCATACAAATAATTTATGATTCCAATCAAACACATCAATAATGACAATAATCGATTGTTTCAACATATATATAATGAAAAAAATCAAATTTCCATTCTACTCTAGGAAAAAGAATAAATAAAGGATAATGTTACTCGATATATCATTTCTCTACTCATGATAGAAATGACAATGGTTCAACTATATATTATGGAAAAACTGAGTGACAATAGTGCAGCTTAAGCCTTCTTTTCAAAAATTCAAAACCTTTCTCACATCTAACATAGGAGATTTAAAGTTTCATGATAAAATACAACAACAACCTTAGGCGATTTGAACAAAAGTAACCAAAATGAACCAAATGAGACATATTTAGAAATTTGTTACAACAAATGATCCAAGCTTGGGAGAATGACTCTCCTCTTATTTGCTTTTGCAAGTCATAGACATTGATCATATTCTTCAACTCGGGTGGAGACTTGGGTTGTATTTGCATTTGGCTGGTGAACATTGCATCCATCAATGCTGGAAGAATCTGTTTGGTGGTATTTTATAAACATTGGAGGATAAACCATTGAATATGAGGTTTGACCAAAAAAAACCAGTGATTCTCCAAGTTGGCTTTGGTTAGTTGATCGATGATCTCGGCCTGTTTATTGGAAGATTCTTGCCACATTTTAGTAAGTGGTTTAATATTAGGTAATGCTCCTTCAGGATAACTTGATATGGGATTGGCTTCAAACAAATCACTAACTACTTCAATCATATTATTTGAAATGTCTTGTGCATGGTAAATTGTTGCCTCTTCCAACTTGATACAAATTTCCCACTTCGTGAAGATAATTTCTTTATGGGATTCTTCAGTATTGGGTAGATTAGCTACCCTTCCTTCCGCACTTTCTTTCCTTTTCAAGAATCCAACAATTTTCCCCTCTATATCTTCAAATTAATTCTCGACATCCAATATTTGGTCTACCAAGGAATTGGCTCTCTTGCAGTGATCATGAATGATGGACAACATTTGACAAAAGGCAATCTATTGTTGGGCCAAAAGAGTATTTAATTCTTTCGCATCCGTTTTAAACTTAGTTCATTCTAGATTGACACTTAGATGTTCAACCCTTCTCTGTAGCTCTTGGATTTGATAGTATTGGGCCTAAAAATCAATATCATATTGGAATGTGAGAGAATTAAACCTATTTTGAATCTCTATGGCCTATCCTTGCAAATGTTTTGTGATTTTCACCTTTTCAGCTTCCATGCTCTGTTCTAACAGAGATATCCTTTCTTCCTTTTCCCTAAGCAACTGGTGCACCTCTGTAGCTTTGTCCATAGTATCCAAAGCATAGGCACATGTAAATTGGGTAAGCCTACCCAGTTCCTCTGTAGGAGTTTCCAAAGATCCTTTCCACAACACCTCAAAAGATGCATTTCTAGGAACTAGAGCCTAGGACTAGTCAAGTTTCCTTTTCTTTCTCTCCCTCTTAACAACAACTTTATGTTGAGGGTTGCAAAATATGTCTACTGGAGGAATTTATTATTTTCTCAAAACAACCTTAGAAGATGGAAAATTCGATGTGACTTCTACTTCTTTATCCTCTAAAGGCCTCTCAAAAGCCTTTTTTGATATTCAAGTCTATTCAAGGCTCTTTGAAGTATATTGAATATTCTCTTGAGGAGGAGTTTCAACAACTTGAGATTCATCATCTTTATCATTGAGAGATTTATTATATTGTTCCAAAATTTCTTTGAACCTAGCATCAGGTTCAAAACCCTCTTCTTGGGAAGAAGAAGAGGCAATTGTTTCTAAGTAGTATCAACAATAATAACTTCACTAGGAACAATCCTTGCATGAGGAATATGCAACGAATCCATTGGAAGATTTGATAGCCTAGAGACCGTGTATTGAGTGAACTGAATCATTTCTTTTGGCACTAATTGTTGCTTTGCTTTGTGCATAACCATTGAATAAGTATAAGCTCCCTTAAACAAATCATCAAGCTTGTCAAGTTCATGGGAAAATTGTCTGATGCTTGATGTAGCAGGAATCATTTTGACAGTTTGATGAGGATCATATCTCCTATTGGCGATAGTGGGAAAACCAAGATCCCGAATGGATTTTATTTCAATCATTGCATGCTTGTATTTGTCTAATGCATATATAACAAAATGGACTGCGAAGAAAGGCCACGTCTTTTTATTGGATTCTTTCAAAACCTTAGAAATACAGTTTCCCATAGTCTGATAGGATACCTCTCTAAAAAGAGGCTTTTTATGAATGAATAGAGGTAACACATAAGGACTAGACGGACTCCCATAAGCTCTTATATATGCGAATGATACCTCACAGAACAAATCTCCTATGCAGAGCAGGTCAGTTCCAACTTCTTAGGACATTTAAGGAGCCCTTTTATCAGAGATAATTTGATATATCGGTAGCATTACCCCATGAATTTTATTATGAAAATGTGATAGATATTTGGAATCCCAAAGAATATCATGGTAGATGTGAATAGTGTTTGGGAATTTTTGTGGCTTCAAATGGAACCTGGAGCACAAGTGCTTCGAGAGACAGGGAAAGCTTACTAGAGACAGCCTCTGGGAGTGCATGGAAGATTATATGTGAGGGGGGTTTTGCAGCGCTCGAATTGTCACATAATAAAAAGATTACAAAAGGGGCTTGGTTCAATAATGCTTCATTAAGGTAGACACAAGCCAACATATGGATCCAAATGCAGGGGGTATATCGAGGCTATCTAAAAGAGAAATGTCTTCTTCTAGTGGTCGACACATAAAAATGAGACAACTTAATACTGAAGTTGTAGTGATGGTGGAAAGCAGGAGAGTAAGGAGGGAAGTAAATGCATACGGCTGTAAACAAATAGAATCCTCAACAACCATGTTACAACATAAATATGTAAGAGGAAGGAGGTGAAATAGTAGAAACAATAGTATGCTAATTAAGGTTTCATGCCAAATATAACATGGGTATCATTAGCATCAAATGACATGAGTAAATTTGGGCTGACACAGGTATTGTAGGTTAATCCAATAACGCAAATAAATCGGAAATTACTACGATTATTCTAGGCTATTGAATAACACAAGTAAATCTGTAATATAACTTTGATAATGTTCTCTATTTAGAAGCCTAGATAAATCCATAAATCATGGAGAAGCTGACAACTTCCTTATACTATTTTAGAAATGGGAAAACACAAATGAAATGAGATTTACCAGGAGGAAACATGATGCACATTGATCATGCTTGGAATCACCTGGGAAGTTTCAATAACACTTAGAGGGTCAAAATAACTAGTCCATAACATTCAACAAAACAACAGTCAAGTCCCTCAAGAATAAGACAATAGAACTAAAAGTGGCATCTCAGAATTCAGACCCTACGGGTGCGAAATTGTGGAACCTTGTATAAGTGTTTCTTTCCCCTATTTATAAGAAGAGGGGGAGCTTAGGTTATAGTTACAAAAATGTCTTATCTAGAGCTCCAGTTGTCCTGGTAAACTTGTTGTCTTGGCCTATGTAAGGCTTTGTTCCCCAAAACGATTACAATTTGGATTCAATCCCTACTTGGAAATAAATGGAAATTGGAAAACTAAAAAGAAAATAGGAGGAAGATGGAGGAAGTGTCCCTTCTGCTGTTCCTGTGAATGGCCTTTGGTCAAGCTACATCTCTCTCGTCTTCGTCCCTCTGTTGCTCAGCTGGTTTTTGTCCATTCTTCCTTAACTACCTTATTAGTTCTTTCTCTGAAGTTGAGTCAGACTGGAGCCCCATGTTGAATCATTAAACACTATCGAGCCCCCATACTAATACACCACTGCGCCATACTCTTATTCCATGTTGGAGTTGTCGACCCATCCGTCTTTAAAATATTTGTATCATGCTCCTAGCTTGCTTGGGGATGCATTTACGATGTAATAAAAGTCATTTGAGTGTGGGCTTTTACCACTAAAATATTACGAAACAGGTGCATTCTAATTTCCTCTTAGGCCCCTTTTTGTATAGCTCCTTTTTTCTATTCCTTCCAATGACCAGGGGCTATGACCAAGTGTTGAGTCCTTGGGTGCTAAGGCCTTTAGAATCTTATTCGCGGGATTCTTTCCTTTGTTATATGAAATCCCGCACTTCGATGTTTTGAGAGGGTTGCCACTGTTATTTCCCCATGAACCCCGATATCCTCGATCCGCAGGGTTGGGACCACCAGGAGTATCACAACTACACTTAGAGAGTGGATAGTCCTTTTACTTTCTTTCTTAGCACTGGCCAACAAAAATGTCTTAGCCAGATCTCTAGCTATCATGCTAGACTAGCTATCTCAGCTTATGTAATGTGTTGTTGCCTAAAACGATTACAATTGGGATTCGACCCCTTCCTGGAAATAAATGGAAATTGTAGAACTAAAAAGAAAACTAGAGGATGATGGAGGAAGTATCCCTTCTGTTGTTCCTTTGAATGGACTCTAGTAAAGCCACGACTCTATCATGTGCATCCCTTATATTTTTCATGTGAATGGCCACTAGTCAAACCATGACTCTGTCATGTGTGTCCCTCTATTGCTCAACCAGTTTTCGTCTATTCTACCTTAACTGCCCATTTAGTTATTTATTTGAATTCGAGTCGAGCACCATGCTAAATGATTAAGTGCTCCTGAGCACCCCATACTGGTACACCACCGTACCATACTCTTATTCAATGCTAGAGCTGCTGACCCATCCATATTTAAATGCTCTTTATCATGCTCTTAGTCTTCCTAGTGATGCATTTATGATGTAACAAGAAGTCCTTCAGGTGTGGGCCTTTATCACTGAAATATTACAAAACAAACGCATTCTAATTTCCTCTTAGGCCCCTTTTGGTACAACCCCTTTCTACTATTTCCTTCATATGACTAGTGGTTGTGACCAACTGCTCATTCCTTAGGAATTAGGGCCTTTAGGCTCCTATACATTGGCTTCATGCATTTGTTAATCCTTTTCAGAGATTCCCGACGATTTATCATTATATCACAAATTGGCGATAATTAAAGGTTTTGGAGTGTGCGTGATTACGATGTTATGGGGATGCTGGATCACGGGACTGCGATATAGCAATATTGGGGGATGCAGTATGAGGGACCTGCGGCATGTAGGATTACAAGATGTGGTACTGCCCCTAACCTTTGATATGCGATAAACATCTCTGCCTGGCCCTGTCAATGGCCAATTTTTTATTGTGATTGGATCACGATCCTACGATATGTGATTTGCCTTTGCATTTGGTCCTTTCCTCCTTGTCTTCTGGCTTTCCATGTGTAACCTCAACATGCCATATCTTATGATCCAGAGGTCCATTTTCAGACTTCCATATACCATTTCAAAGCTCTTTATGAGAACTATGCAATGGAGAGGGTCCAATTAAGCTCTGATAGCTCCTGTGTCTTAAGAAATGGCTTCAACCTTCATTTCTTTTCTGCGCTCTTGGAAACTGATAACTTTATAAAGCAGTGAGTGACAACAGAACAATTCTCCTCATTCTCTCCCTTGGATGAGGTCTCATCTTTGGTTCTCTACATTATCTCCTCTTATACCAAATAATGCCAAAGGCGTTTCCAATTTCATAAATTCTCCCTCCCGTTCACTGAATCTTGGTAGTTGTTCCAGCTATTGGGAAGGCCTAGAAGGGCTAGGCTCACCAAATCATCCTCTACTACAGTAAGACCAACTTAGCCAATATTGTCACGACATTGTGGGAACTTGCTCATGTACTATGGTATTATGTCTCCCTTTTGCAACTTGATATTCCGAAGCTTGTCCTTCAGTGCCAAATTCTTGTGGTCATTACTATTCTAGAACAAATCTGTCAAGGTTTGCAACATTGAATATGGAATCTCTTTCTCATGGAGTTTTGAAACAATATGGTCTTGAACTCCCTCCAATATGATCCTCCTCTCCTTTGTACACACTTCTTCCATTTTTCTTGTTATTGAGCATAAAATGTTGGAGGTTTCTTGATATCATTATCTATGAATTCCTTCATCCCATGATCTTCCAACACTGCCTCCATCATGTCCTTCCGAGAAACATAATTTTATCTACCCTCAGGGGCATACTCGAGTCTCAGTCCATAGAAAGCCACCCTGCTAGCTCTAAATAATTGTTCTTGCAAATTCGATCCTCTTGCAAAGACAACTCGAAATTATCTTCTCTACTGTGGTTCTTGCTCTGATACCATGTAGAAATTTAATGTGTAGATTCAAAACTGCTCAAAAAATTTACTAGATCATAAGACTTGAAGCTACTCCACTCAACCACGAAAATAAAATCACAATCGAGAACACAAATCATTAACATGCATAAAGATTCAACACACATACACATATATTTATATAGGTGAAAGAAACTACTCAAAACCCCTTATATCTGTATTAGATTAATCAAAGAATATAGAAGAAATATAATGTTTATTGAAGCCTGAGCAACCCCTGCATTAGTATAATCTATCTCACTTCCTCATAGACTAAATATGGCCAATACTTAGCCAATTTTCCTTCTTGTTGAGGTCCTATTTCCTTGCATTATTTGATGAGGAATTAGTCCCTATTAATTAGGGAAATTACTCATTGAGAATGGCACAATTCCTTTAGGCCCTTCTTTGATTGCATGCACCACCTGTACAACTTGGAAAATTCTACAACTAATAGTACTCTGCCCTTGAAATCCAATCTCAAATGGGTAACTCAAATTCTTTACATGCATGAGTTAATTTACGTTGATTGATCTGATAACTGGATGATCAGTTAGTGTGAAAAATGTTACACACCATTGACTAAACCCCCACTAGTTCTACTAACAATGAGAACAACTTACACTGACAATAGCTCAAATTAACTGAAATACATTGCTAAAAACTAGCAATCAATCATGTAGAACTGAACTCAAGTGTTTCCAACTCGAATTTACTAAGTTAACTGAGTGATAAGAGCTATGTCAGCTCTGTTAACTGCGTCCAAGTATTTTGCTGAAAATTAAGGAAAAATTAAATTAGCATTTTCCTTTTGCATTTTGAACAATAGTTATCATGATTTTGTGTGGAATTTATTCATCTTACCATGTGAAGTGTTTCTCTATCTTTATATCATTGTGTAACAATGTTTTTGGAGCACACTAGGATCTAGAGCAATATGGGATTAATGAAGGGCCAACACTGCAATAGGCCTTCAAGAAATACATGAAATTTTGGAGGAACTGTAAGAGATGTTGACCTTGAACACTTTCTATATGTAATGAGGAACATAAGACTCGTAAATAAGATAAGCAATAATTCATTGGCAACATTTCTTGTAAAATAATAAGGCAAGCATATATGAACTCTTTAGTTGTTGGAAACTTTTGTTGTGAAAATTTATTATGAACATTGTCACTTACACTCTCTTTGTAGTAGAAAGATGAAGTAGAGGTCAGTGGCCAAAACTTTTGTTGTGAAAATTTATTATGAACACTATCACTTACACTCTCTTTGCAACCAAAAAAATCAATTAGAAGTCACTCACCAAAAGAATACAAGCAACATATACCTACGTAACTTTTCTTTATCTTATATAAATAGAAGGTAATTATTTCCATGGAAAAACAAAATATATATTTATTGATTACATAAAATTAGCTCAAATTATTAAATAATATTAATATCAATGCATATAGAGAAATGAATTTATATTAAATTGATAATTATTATATAATAATAATAATAATAAAATTATATACACTACTACTATAACAAGATACAACAATTTCTTAAATGTTGTAAATCTCGGGAAATCAAGTGCTCAGCTAAAGCTGGGATACTTTGATTAGTGAAAACACACTTACAAAATGGGATTTAATTAAATCACTCCATATAAAACAATTATATTATATAGTTAGAAATAATAAATAAATAATTCTATTTTAAATTAATAAAAGCTCATTAAAAAAATATGAAATAAAAATAAAAATAAAAATAGATTAATACAAATGATCAGAACCACTATTAGGAACTCCTCATCTAATTTGACTTTCTATTATTTAGACACAGTTCGCAAACTAAATTCTACAATACACAATATCCAAAGGAAGTGCCTGCACGGGACTTTTGTGGTCTCTGTTCTCATTGACACGATGGAGCGTCACCAAATGGTAATATATTCATAACCACTACTAATTACAAATTATTTTTAGATTTCCATTGAAGTGCACTCTTAGCATGCTTTTTCAGATATTGACATTTTTTACAACTTATGTTTTTTCTGTTGGCATTATGACATAGGTTTGGCACAGGTTTGGCTCAATGACATAAGTGTTGTCCTTGATGGCAACTCACTCAAATAGCAGATCACAAGTTCAGGCTCTCAAAATAGTAGAAAATGAGATACTCGTAGGTTCCTATTCACAAAGATGCAGACATCGGTAGGTTCTGCAGGTGCACCGATCAAAAGGTGCAGACATGTTCGCAGGTGTACCGAACAAAAAGTGCGGACATAAAGTACACGCACTTTCATGCAGAGAAAAACGCGCGCATGTGGGAAATCTTATGGTTGGTCCATGGTATTTATTCCAACATTTTTTATCCTATGGTTTTGGTTCGTGGTTTTGCATCTAAAGTATTGAACCCAGTTTTTGGGTCCCTAGTATTGGATCTCTATGGTTTTAGACCATGGTTTGAGAAAGGCCTAGACTATAAATAGGAAAGGAGATCATTTGGTTGAGGACAGATGTGTTGAATATCTTAAGAAGAGCAAGATCTGAAATTGTAGTGATCGGTTGGTGAGTTATAGCTAGACCTGAATCAAGGAGAAACCTGAGTATTACAAGCCGGATCTACTGATGGGTCGAGATCTCTTTGGCGCATGATTAGATTTTTAAATATGATATTATGGGGTATAATTGAGTTCTGATAAATTATCTATACCTAGAGTTCTGCAGGCTAGACACAGCACAGGTGCAGAGGTTCGCAGGCTCGACACAGCGAAGGTGCGGATACCCGCAGGTTTCTATTGGTGAAGTTGCAGACTTTTCTTGAAATATGTTTTAGCTTCTTTTGTCTATTACTATAGTTTTCAGGGTTCTGAATTGATTTCTGGTTATTGTGTGCTAAGAAATTATTGATTTAGTATTTGTACAAGGAAGTTGGTTGATTGTAAATCTATTTGATTTTTAATTGATACTCATGGATCCAGTTTGAAAATTTATGAAACGTCGTCCTTGGAAGAAAAGAGAAGGTTGAAGCCCTCAGTAGGTCAACAACTATGTTCTAGTACAAGAGCTAAGGGGGTTGTAGCTCACTTCCAAGAGAGTCTGGAGAACGAGAGAAGGTTGTAGCCTTCTGCAAGTTGAAGCCTGCGTGCTAGTATAAGACTGCAGCAGTATAGAATCATTGTAAAAAGAAGTTTCTAATTGAAAGAAGATAGAGACATATTGCAGTAGGTGGTTTTCACCCACATTAAGTTTCCACCTTACATCTTGTGTTCTTTGGTCTGACTATCTGCTCTATTTTTCTTGTTCCTATCTATTATATGGTTCTGACACACAGATTAATGATCAACATCTGAAGAATAAATTAAATTATAAGTCTCAAAGGTATATGCAAGTTTCATTAGTCAGATCTGCAAATGGTTGTATATATTGAAAAAGAATTTGATAATACTGATTCACCCCCCCCCTCTCAGTATTATTTTCAACATTTTTGTCATATTTAGCATCGTTTTCGATATAATCAATCATCTACACAATGCATAAATGTTTTTTTCTTATGATTCTATTTTTATTGTTCATAAATAATAGGAATCATAAATCGAAGGAGGATCTTGATATCATTCTCTAATTGAAGGGTGTGCATTATAGACTGGAGCTTCTTTACTAACCTCTCAGAAGGCTTCCTCTTTTTGTGCCTTTTCCCATGGATTGTGGTGGCTCTGCATCACTTGACACTCCATTAGAGTCATATACATCATAAGAAGAATCGATCAAATTAGACCTCTGAGGGTTTATTTGTAGCTTGATGATGTTTCCTTCTTCTCTTTCCTGCTCATTAGGTGATGCTTCTTGATGCAATTAGACGTTTCCTTGGAGTGGAGCTCGACAAAAAGCTTCAACAGGGTCATAAACCTGGGGAATGTCTTCATCATTAAAATATGCACAACAATCTTCAAATAGAGAATTCGGTGGATATAGTCTTTTGTAACAGTGAATGAATGTTGTATGAAAACTTCTTAAGGAAGATATGCCACCACGAGGTATTGTTTTGTACCAGACTCTAGCATCCTCCTCTAAATAATACATGAACAACTTCATTTGTACATCTTCAAGAAAAATAGCCTGTTGTTCCATGCATTCATGAAATTATTTGAGGTGTTTGGCAGACCTTCTATCTATTCTCCCATTTAATCTAGGAAAATAGGTATACCATTCATCAAACGAAGGGACATGATTGGGATAACCAACCATAGAAGAAAAATTTAGTGGGGAAAATTTTGTTGGCTAGGAATTTAGGAATGGCCATTTCAAAAACCTTCCTAGATGAGTGATCTTAGTTTCACAGGTGGGGAAAATTGTCGACTTCTCTAGCGTAAGAGTGAGTATGAGGCTGCTTGAAAGCTAGGATGATCAAATGGAGAAATGGACAATGGATTTTCCAGGATGTTTACCATAAAAATAAGACACTAGAGTCATCAAGGTTAGAGATCTTCAAACCACACTTCCCTTCCTCACCTAACAAAGGAAATGTAAAAATTTGTTGTACCCAGGGAAAAATATTCTAATCCGTTCCCCAACAACTGCGCGAAAAAGATGTTGTGGCTTCAAATGGAACCTAGAGCACAAGTTCTTTGGGAGATAGAGAAAGCTTCCTAGAGATGGCCTCTGGGTTGATTATAGACTAGTGTCTAGGACATCTTAAATAGAGGAGTGCATGGAAGATTATATATGAGGGGGTTTTTGTAGCAATCCAATTGTTACATAATAAAAATATAATAAAAGGGGCTTGATTCAATAGGCCTTCATTAATGTAGACTCCAACCAACACATGGATCCATATGCGGGGGGTATATTAGGGCAATATAAAAGAGAAATGTCTTCTTCATGTGGCTGACACATAACAATGAGACAACTTAATACTGAGTTGTAGTGATGGTGGAAAGGATAAGAGGAAGAAGGGAAATAGAAGCATAGGGATGTAAACAAATAGAATCCTCAACAACCATGTTCCAACATAAATATGTAAGAGGAAGGAGGTGAAATGGTAGAAACAATGGTATGCTAGTTAAGGTTTCATGTCGAATATAACATGGGTATCATTAGCACCAAATAGCATGAGTAAATATGGGCTCATATAAGTGTTGTAGGTTAATCCAATAATACAAATAAATCTACAATTACTATAGGTATTGTAGGATATTGAATAACACAAGTAAATTTGTAATATAACTCAGGTATTGTTCTCTATTTAGCAGCCTAGATAAATCCATAAATTAGGGAGAAACCAATAGCTTCATTACACTACTTCAGAAATGGGACAACACAAATGAAATGAGATTTACCAAGAGGAAACATGCTTCACATTGATCATGCTTGGAATCACGAGAAAAGTTTCATTAATAATTAGAGCATCCAAATAAGTAGTCCATAACATTCAGCACAACATCAATCATGTCCCCCATGAATAAGAAAATAGAACCAAAAGTGGCATCTCAGAATTTAGACCCTATGGGTGTGAAATTCCAGAACCTTGAATAAGTGTTTCTTTCCCATATTTATAAGAAGAGGGGGATCTTGGGTTACAGTTACAAAAATGTCTTAGCCAGAACTCGATTTGTCCTACTAGACTAGCTGTCTTGACCTATGTAATGCGTTGTTGCCTAAAACAATTACAATTGTGATTCAAACTCTTCTTGGAAATAAATGGAAATTGCAGAACTAAAAAGAAAACTAGAGGATGATGGAGGAAGTGTCCCTTCTATTGTTCTTGTGAATGGAGTCTAATTAAGCCACGACTCTGTCATGTGTGTCCCTTATGTTGTTCCTATGAATGGACTCTAATTAAACCATGACTCTATTGTGTGTGTCCCTCTGCTGCTCAGCTAATTTCCATCTATTCTGCATTAACTACCCAATTAGTTCTTTCTTTGAATTCGAGTGGAGCCCCATACTGAATCATTAAGCACTCATGAGTGCCCCATACTGGTACACCACCACACCATACTCTTATTCAATGCTAGAGCTGTCGACTCGTCTATCTTTAAAAGGCCTGTATCATGCTCCTAGTCTTCCTGGGGATGCATTTGTGATGTAACAAGAAGTCCTTGAGGTACGGATCTTTATCACCGAAATATTACCAAACATGTGCATTCTAATTTCTTCTTAGGCCCCTTTTGGTATATCCCCTTTCTACTATTTCCCTCATATGACGAGGGGTTGCGACCAAGTGCTGAGTCGTTGGGCGTCAGGGCCTTCAGGATCCTGTACAGGGGCTTCTTTCCTTTTTTAATCCTTTTAAGAGATCCTCGATGATTTATCATTATATCAAAAATCAGTAATAACTGAGGATTTTGGAGTGTGTGGGACTGCGATATAGTGATATTATGGGATGCAGGATCACGGGACTGCGATATAGCGATATTGTGGGAGGTAGTATGAGGGACCTGTGAAATGCCAGATTACTGGATGCGAGGCAGACCCTGACCTTTGATATGTGGTAAATAGCTTTTCCTAGACCTACCAATAGCCGATTTTTTATTGCGATTGGCTCATGGTCCTGCGTTATGCAATTTGCCTTTGCATTTGGTCCTTTCCTCCTTGTCTTTTGGCTCTCCATGGGTAACTTCAACATGCCATATATTATGATCTAGAGGTCCATTTTCAGACTTCCATATACTGTTGGAAAGCTCTTTATCAAAAATATGCAATGGAGAGGGTTCGATTAAGCTCTGATAGCTTCTGTGTCATAGGAAATGCCTTCAACCTTCACTACTTTTCTGCACTCTTGGGAATTGATAACTTTATAAAGCAGTGAGTGACAACAGAATAATTCTCCTCATTCTCACCCTTGGATGAGTTGTCTTCCTTGGTTCTCTAGCTTACCTCCTCCTGTACCAAATCAGGCCAAAGGCGTGCCCAATTTGGTAGATTCTCCCTCTCGTTCATTGAATCTTGGTAGTTGTTCAAGCTCCTAGGAAGGACTAGAAGGGCTAGGCTCACCAAATCATCCTCTGCTACAGTAAGACCAACTTAACCAAGATCATCATGACATTGTGGGAACCTACTCCCGTACTGTGGTATTGTATCTCCCTTTTGCAACTTGATATTTCGAAGCTTGTCCTTCAGTGCCAACTTCCTTTGGTCATTACTATTCTAGAACAAATCTGTCAAGGTCTACCACATTGAACATGGAATCTCTTTTTCATGGAGATTTGAGCCAATATGGTCTTGAAATCCCTCCAATATGATCCTTCTCACCTTTGTACACACTTCTTCCATTTTTCTAGATATTGAGCATCAAATGTTGGAGGCTTCGAGATATCATTATCTATGAATTCCTTCAGCTCATGATCTTCCAACACTGCCTCCATCATGTCCTTCCAAGAAACATAATTTGATCTACCCTCAAGGGCATACTCGAGTCTCTATCCATAGAAACCCATCCTACTAGCTCTAAGGAATTGTTCCTGCAAATTCGATCCTCCTGCAAAGACAACTCCGGACTCTCTTTTCTACAATGATTCTTGCTCTAATACCATGTAGAAAATTAATGTGTAGATTCAAAATTTCTCCTGAAATTTACTAGATCACAAGACTTGAAGCTACTCTACTCATCCATGAAAACAAAATCACAATTGAGAACACAAATCATTAACATGCATAAATATTAAACACACATACACAGATATTTATATAGGGGAAAGAAACTACTCAAAACCCCTTACTATATGTGTTGCATTAGTCAAAGAATATAGAAGAAATATAATGTTTATTGAAGCCTGAGCAACCCTTTCATTAGTATAATCTATTTCACTTCCTCACAGACTAACTATTGCCAATACTTAGCCAATTTTCCTTCTTGTTGAGCTCCTATTTCTTTGCGTTGTTTGATGAGGAATTAACTCCCTATTAATTAGGGAAATTACTCATTAAGAATTGCACAATTTATTTATGCCCTTCTTTGATTGCATGCACCACCTGTACAACTTGGAAAATTCTAACACTGATAGTACACTGCCCTTGAACTCCGATCTCAACTAGGTAACTCAAATTATTTGCATGCATGAGTTACTTTAAGTTGATTGATCTGATAACTGGATGATCAGTTATTTTAAAAAAATTTGCACACCATTGACTAAACCTCCACTAGTTCTACTAATAGTGAGAATGGGTTACGTTGACAATAACTCAAATTAACTGAAATACATTGCTAAAAAATAGCAATCAATCATGTAGAACTAAACTCAAATGTTTCCAACTTGAATTTACTAAGTTAACTGAGTGACAAAAGCTATGTCACCTTTGTTCACTTCCACTAAGTATTCTATTGAAAATTAAAGCAAAATTAAATTAGGATTTAATTTCTCCTAACTTAATTAAGAAAAAATAAATTAGGATTTTCCTTGTGCATTCTAAACAGTGGTCATCATGATTTTCGTTTGCATTTCTCCATCTTACCATACGGAGTCTTATTCTAGCTTTGTATCATTTTGCAACAATGTTTTTGGAGCATACTAGGATCTAGAGCAATATAGGATTAATGAAGGGCCAACACTGTAATAGGCCTTCAAGAAATACATAAAATTTTGGAGGCACTATAAGAGATGTTGTCCTTGAACACTTTCTATATGTAATGAGGAATATAAGACTTGTAAATAAGATAAGCAATAATTCAGTGGTAACATTTTTTGTAAAATAATAGGGCAAGCATATATGAACCCTTCAGTTGTTGGAAACTTTTGTTGTGAAAAATTATTATGAACACTACCAATTACACTCTCTTTGCAAGAGAAAAATGAAGAGGTCGTTGGCCCAAACTTCTTCTTTTTTTGTAAAAACTTATTATAAACACTATCACTTACACTCTCTTTGCAGCAGAAAGATCAAGAGGTTAGTGGCCAAAAGAATAAAGACAACATATACCTACGTAACTTTTCTTTATCTTATATAAATAGAAGGTAGTTACTTTCATGGAAAAACAAAATATATATTTATTGATTACATAAAATTAGCTCAAATTATTAAATAATATTAATATCAATGCATATAGATGAATGAATTTATATTAAATTGATAATTATTATATAAAAAAATATTTTTATATACACTACTACTATGCAAAATACAACAATTTGTTAAATGTTATAAATCGGGACCTCTTCAAAGCTCTTTCTAAGAACTATGCAATGGAGAGGGTCCAATTAAGCTCTGATAGCTCCTGTGTCTTAAGAAATGGCTTCAACCTTCACTTCTTTTCTGCGTTCTTGGAAACTGATAACTTTATAAAGCAGTGAGTGACAAAAGAACAATTCTCCTCATTCTCTCCCTTGGATGAGGTCTCATCTTTGGTTCTCTACATTATCTCCTCTTATACCAAATAATGCCAAAGGCGTTTCCGATTTCGTAGATTCTCCCTCCCGTTCACTGAATCTTGGTAGTTGTTCCAGCTATTGGGAAGGCCTAGAAGGGCTAGGCTCACCAAATCATCCTCTGCTACAGTAAGAAAAACTTAGCCAAGATTGTCACGACATTGTGGGAACTTGCTCATGTACTATGGTATTATGTCTCCCTCTTGCAACACTATATTTCGAAGCTTTTCCTTCAGTGCCAACTTCTTGTGGTCAATACTATTCAAGAAAAAATCTGTCAAGGTCTGCAACATTGAATATGAAATCTCTTTCTCATGGATATTTGAAACAATTTGGTCTTGAACTCCCTCCAATATGATCCTCCTCTCTTTTGTACACACTTCTTCCATTTTTCTTGTTATTGAGCATAAAATGTTGGAGGTTTCGCGATATCATTATCTACGAATTCCTTCAGCCCATGATCTTCCAACACTGCCTCCATCATGTCCTTCTGAGAAACATAATTTTATCTACCCTCAGGGGCATACTCGAGTCTCAGTCCATTGAAAGCCACCCTGCTAGCTCTAAATAAGTGTTCCTGCAAATTCGATCCTCTTGCAAAGACAACTCAAAATTATCTTCTCTACTGTGATTCTTGCTCTGATACCATGTAGAAATTTAATGTGTAGGTTCAAAATTGCTCATAAAATTTACTAGATCATAAGACTTGAAGCTACTCCACTCAACCACGAAAATAAAATCATAATCGAGAACACAAATCATTAACATGCATAAAGATTCAACACACATACACATATATTTATATAGGTGAAAGAAACTACTCAAAACCCCTTAGTATCTGTATTAGATTAATCAAAGAATATAGAAGAAATATAATGTTTATTTAAGCCTGAGCAACCCCTGCATTAGTATAATTTATCTCACTTCCTCACAGACTAAATATGGCCAATACTTAGCCAATTTTTCTTCTTGTTGAGCTCCTATTTCCTTGCATTGTTTGATGAGGAATTATCCCCTATTAATTAGGGAAATTACTCATTGAGAATGGCACAATTCCTTTAGGCCCTTCTTTGATTGCATGCACCACCTATACAACTTGGAAAATTCTACAACTGATAGTATACTGCCCTTGAAATCCAATCTCGAATGGGTAACTCAAATTCTTTACATGCATGAGTTAATTTACGTTGATTGATCCGATAACTAGATGATCAATTAGTGTGAAAAACGTTACACACCATTGACTAAACCCTCGCTAGTTCTACTAACAATGAGAACAACTTACACTGACAATAGCTCAAATTAACTGAAATACATTACTAAAAACTGGCAATCAATCATGTAGAACTGTACTCAAGTGTTTCCAACTCGAATTTACTAAGTTAACTGAGTGATAAGAGCTATGTCAGCTCCGTTAACTACCTCCAAGTATTTTGCTGAAAATTAAGGAAAAATTAAATTAGGATTTTCCTTTTGCATTTTGAACAATGGTTATCATGATTTTGTGTGTCATATATTCATCTTACCATGCGAAGTCTTTTTGTAGCTTTATATCATTGTGTAACAATGTTTTTGGAGCACACTAGGATCTAGAGCAATATGGGATTAATGAAGGGCCAACACTACAATAGGCCTTCAAGAAATACATGAAATTTTGGAGGAACTGTAAGAGATGTTGACCTTGAACACTTTCTATATGTAATGAGGAACATAAGACTCGTAAATAAGATAAGCAATAATTCATTGGCAACATTTCTTGTAAAATAATAAGGCAAGCATATATGAAACCTTTAGTTTTTGGAAACTTTTGTTGTGAAAAATTATTATGAACATTGTCACTTACACTCTCTTTGCAGTAGAAAGATGAAGTAGAGGTCAATGGCCGAAACTTTTGTTGTGAAAATTTATTATGAACACTATCACTTACATTCTCTTTGCAACAAAAAGATCAATTAGAAGTCTCTCACCAAAAGAATACAAACAACATATACCTACGTAACTTTTCTTTATCTTATATAAATAGAAGGTAATTATTACCATGGAAAAAGAAATATATATATTTATTGATTACATAAAATTAGCTCAAATTATTAAATAATATTAATATCAATGCATATAGAGAAATGAATTTATATTAAATTGATAATTATTATATAATAATAATAATAATAAAATTATATACACTACTACTATACAAGATACAAACAATTTCTTAAATGTTGTAAATTGGGAAATCAAAGTGCTCAGCTAAAGCTGAGATACTTTGATTAGTGAAAACACACTTACAAAATGAATTTAATTAAATCACTCCATATAAACAATTATATATTATAGTTAGTTTTAAAAATAATAAATAAATAATTCTATTTTAAATTAATAAAAGCTCATTAAAAAAATATGAAATAAAAATAAAAATAAAAATAGATTAATACAAATGATCAGAACCACTATTAGGAACTCCTCATCTAATTTGACTTTCTATTATTTAGACACAGTTCACAAACTAAATTCTACAATACACAATATCCAAAGGAAGTGCCTGCACGGGACTTTTGTGGTCTCTATTCTCATTGACACGGTGGAGCATCACCAAATGGTAATATATTCATAACCACTACTAATTACAAATTATTTTTAGATTTCCATGCAAGTGCACTTTTAGCATGCTTTTTCAGATATTGACATTTTTTACAACTTATGTTTTTTTTGTTGGCATTATGACACAGGTTTGGCACAGGTTTGGCTCGATGACATAAGTGTTGTCCTTGATGGCAACTCACTCAAATAGCAGATCACAAGTTCAGGCTCTCAAAATAGTAGAAAATGAGATACTCGCAGGTTCCTATTCACAAAGATGCAGACATCGGCAGGTTCTGCAGGTGCGCCGATGAAAAGGTGCGGACATGTTCACAGGTGTACCGAACAAAAAGTGCGGACATAAAGTACACGCACTTTCATGCAGAGAAAAACACGCGCACGTGGGAAATCTTATGGTTGGTCCATGGTATTTAGTCTGACATTTTTGATCCTATGGTTTTGGTCCATGGTCTTGCATCTAAAGTATTGAACCCAGTTTTTGGGTCCCTAGTATTGGATCTCTATGGTTTTGGACCATGGTTTGAGAAAGGCATAGACTATAAATAGGAAAGGAGATCATTTGGCTGAGGACAGATGTGTTGAATATCTTAAGAAGAGAAAGATCTGAAATTGTGGTGATCGGTTGGTGAGTTATAGCTGGACCTGAATCAAGGAGAAACCTGAGCATTACAAGCCGGATCTACTGATGGGTCGAGATCTCTTTGGCGCATAATCAGATTTGTAAATCTGATATTCTGGGGTATAATTGAAGTCTGATAAATTATCTATACCCAGAGGTCTGCAGGCTAGACACAGCACAGGTGCGGAGGTCCACATGCTTCACACAGTGAAGGTGCAGATACCCGCAGGTTTCTATTGGTGAAGTTGCAGACTTTTCTTGAAATATGTTTTAGCTACTTTTGTCTATTACTGTAGTGTTCAGGGTTCTGAATTGATGTCTAGTTTTTGTGTGCTAATAAATTATTGATTCAGTATTTGTACAAGGAAGTTGGTTGATTGCAAATCTATTTGACGTTTAATTGATACTCATGGATCCAGTCTGAAAATTTATGAAACGTGGTCCCTGGAAGAAAAGAGAAGGTTGAAGCCTTCAGTAGGTCAACACCTATGTTCTCGTACCTCAGCTAGTACAAGAGCTAAGGGGGTTGTAGCTCCCTCCAAGAGAGTCTGGAGAACGAGAGAAGGTTGTAGCCTTCTGTAGGTTGAAGCCTGTGTGCTAGTATAAGACTGCACCAGTACAGAATCATTGTAAAAAGAAGTTTCTAATTGAAAGAAGATAGAGACATATTGCAGTAGGTGTTTTTCACCCACATTGGGTTTCCACCTTATGTCTTGTGTTCTTTGGTGTGACTATCTGCTCTATTTTTCTTATTCATATCTATTATATGGTTCTGACACACAGATTAATGATCAACATCTGAAGAATAAATTAAATTATAAGTCTGGAAGGTATATGCAAGTTTCATTAGTCAGATCTGCAAATGGTTGTATAGATTGAAAAAGAATTTGATAATACTGATTCCCCCCCCCCCCCTCTCAGTATTATTTTCAACATTTTTGTCAAATGCAGCATCGTTTTCGATATAATCAATCAACTACACAATGCATAAATGTTTTTTTCTTATGATTCTATTTTTATTGTTCATAAATAATAGGAATCATAAATCAGAGGAGCATCTTGATATCATTCTCTAATTGAAGGGTGTGCATTATAGACTGGAGCTTCTTTAATAACCTCCCAGAAGGCTTCCTCTTCTTGTGCCTTTTCCCATGGATTGTGGTGGCTCTGCATCACTTGACAGTCCATTAGAGTCATATACATCATAAGAAGAATCGATCGAATTAGACCTCTGAGGGTTTATTTGTAGCACGATGATGTTTCCTTCTTCTCTTTCCTGCTCATTGGGTGATGCTTCTTGATGCAATTAGACGTTTCCTTGGAGTGGAGCTCGACAAAAAACTTCAACAGGGTCATAAACCTGGGGAATGTCTTCATCATTAAAATATGCTCAACAATATTCAAATAGAGAATTTGGTGGATATAGTCTTTTGTAACAGTGAATGAATGTTGTATGAAAACTTCTTAAGGAAGATATGCTACCACGAGGTATTGTTTTGTACCGGATTCTAGCATCCTCCTCTAAATAATATATGAACAACTTCATTTGTACATCTTCAAGAAAAATAGCCTGTTGTTCCATGCATTCATGAAATTATTTGAGGTGTTTGGCAAACCTTCTATCTGTTCTCCCATTTAATCTAGGAAAATAGGTATACCATTCATCAAACGAAGGGACATGATTGGGATGACCAACCATAGAAGAAAAATTTAGTGGGGAAAATTTTGTTGGCTAGGAATTCAGGAATGGCCATTTCAAAAACCTTCCTAGATGAGTGATCTTAGTTTCACAGGTGGGGAAAATTTTCGACTTCTCTAGCGTAAGAGTGAGTATGAGGCTACTTGAAAGCTAGGATGATCAAATGGAGAAATGGACAATGGATTTTCCAGGACGTTTACCATAAAACTAAGACACTAGAGTCATCAAGGTCAGAGATCTTCAAACCACACTTCCCTTCCTCACCTAACAAAGGAAATGTAAAAATTTGTTGTACCCAGGGAAAAATATTCTAATCCGATCCCCAACAACTACGCGAAAAAGATGTTGTGGCTTCAAATGGAACCTAGAGCACAAGTTCTTTGGGAGATAGAGAAAGCTTCCTAGAGATGGCCTCTGGGTTGATTGTAGACTAGTGTCTAGGACATCTTAAATAGAGGAGTGCATGGAAGATTATGTATGAGGGGGTTTTTGTAGCAATCCAATTGTTACATAATAAAAATATAATAAAAGGGGCTTGATTCAATAGGCCTTCATTAATGTAGACTCCAGCCAACACATGGATCCATATGTGGGGGGTATATCAGGGCAATCTAAAAGAGAAATGTCTTCTTCATGTGGCTAACACATAACAATGAGACAACTTAATACTGAGTTGTAGTGATGGTGGAAAGGATAAGAGGAAGAAGGGAAATAGAAGCATAGGGATGTAAACAAACAGAATCCTCAACAACCATGTTCCAACATAAATATGTAAGAGGAAAGAGGTGAAATGGTAGAAACAATGGTATTCTAGTTAAGGTTTCATGTCAAATATAACATGGGTATCGTTAGCACCAAATAGCATGAGTAAATCTGGGCTCATATAAGTGTTGTAGGTTAATCCAATAATACAAATAAATCTGCAATTACTATAGGTATTGTAGGCTATTGAATAACACAAATAAATTTGTAATATAACTCAGGTATTGTTCTCTATTTAGCAGCCTAGATAAATCCATAAATTAGGGAGAAACCAATAGCTTCATCACACTACTTCAGAAATGGGACAACACAAATGAAATGAGATTTACCAAGAGAAAACATGCAGCACATTGATCATGCTTGGAATCATGAGAAAAGTTTCATTAATAATTATAGCATCCAAATAACTAGTCCATAACATTCATCACAACATCAATCATGTCCCCCATGAATAAGAAAATAGAACCAAAAGTGGCATCTCAGAATTTAGACCCTATGGGTTTGAAATTCCAGAACCTTGAATAAGTGTTTCTTTCCCATATTTATAAGAAGAGGGGGAGCTTGGGTTACAGTTACAAAAATGTCTTAGCCAGAGCTCCAGTTGTCCTACTAGACTAGCTGTCTTGACCTATGTAATGCGTTGTTGCCTAAAACAATTACAATTGGGATTTGAGCTCTTCTTGGAAATAAGTGGAAATTGTAGAACTAAAAAGAAAACCAGAGGTTGATGGAGGAAGTGTCCCTTCTATTGTTCTTGTGAATGGAGTCTAATTAAGCCACGAATCTGTCATGTGTGTCCCTTATGTTGTTCCTATGAATGGACTCTAATTAAACCATGACTCTATTATCTGTGTCCCTCTGCTGCACAGCCAATTTCCATCTATTCTGCCTTAACTACCCGATTAGTTCTTTCTTTGAATTCGACTGGAGCCCCATACTGAATCATCAAGCGCTCCTGAGTGCCCCATACTGGTACACCACCACACCATACTTTTATTCAATGCTAGAGTTGTCAACTCATCTATCTTTAAATGCCCTGTATCATGCTCCTAGTCTGCCTGGGGATGCATTTGTGATGTAAAAATAAGTCCTTCGGGTACGGATCTTTATCATCGAAATATTACCAAACAGGTGCAGTCTAATTTCTTCTTAGGCCCCTTTTGGTATAGCCCCTTTCTACGATTTCCTTCATATGACAAGGGGTTGCAACCAAGTGCTAAGTCCTTGGGCGTTAGGGCCTTCACGATCCTATACAGGGGCTTCTTTCCTTTGTTAATCCTTTTAAGAGATCCTCGATGATTTATCATTATATCAAAAATCGGCGATAACTGAAGATTTTGGAGTGTGTGGGACTGCAATATAGCGATATTATGGGATGCAGGATCACGGGACTGCGATATAGCGATATTGTGGGAGGCAGTATGAGGGACCTATGAGATGCAAGATACTGGATGTGGGACTGCCCCTGACCTTTGATAGGTGATAAACAGCTTTGCCTAGACCTACCAATAACCGACTTTTTATTGTGATTGGCTCATGGTCCTGCGTTATGCAATTTGCCTTTGCATTTGGTCCTTTCCTCCTTGTCTTTTGGCTCTCCATGGGTAACTTCAACATCCCATATCTTATGATCCAGAGGTTCATTTTCAGACTTCCATATACTGTTGGAAAGCTCTTTATCAAAAATATGCAATGGAGAGGGTCCGATTAAGCTATAATAGCTTCTGTGTCTTAGGAAATGCCTTCAACCTTCACTACTTTTCTGCACTCTTGGGAACTGATAACTTTATAAAGCAGTGAGTGGCAATAGAATAATTCTCCTCATTCTCACCCTTGGATGAGTTCTCTTCTTTGGTTCTCCAGCTTACCTCCTCCTATACCAAATCAGGCCAAAGGCGTTCCCAATTTGGTAGATTCTCCCTCCCGTTCATTGAATCTTGGTAGTTGTTCAAGCTCCTAGGAAGGACTAGAAGGGCTAGGCTCACCAAATCATCCTCTGCTACAGTAAGACCAACTTAACCAAGATCATCATGACATTGTGGGAACCTACTCACGTACTGTGGTATTACACCTCCCTTTTGCAACTTGATATTTCGAAGCTTGTCCTTCAGTGCCAACTTCTTCTGGTCATTACTGTTCTAGAACAAATCTGTCAAGGTCTACCACATTGAACGTGGAATCTCTTTTTCATGGAGATTTGAGCCAATATGGTCTTGAACTCCCTCCAATATGATCCTCCTCACCTTTGTACACACTTCTTCCATTTTTCTAGATATTGAGCATCAAATGTTGGAGGCTTCTAGATATCATTATCTACGAATTCCTTCAGCTCGTGATCTTCCAACACTACCTCCATCATGTCCTTCCAAGAAACATAATTTGATCTACGCTCAAGGGCATACTCGAGTCTCTATCCATAGAAACCCATCCTGCTAGTTCTAAGGAATTGTTCCTGCAAATTCGATCCTCCTGCAAAGACAACTCCAGGCTCTCTTTTCTACTATGATTCTTGCTCTAATACCATGTAGAAAATTAATGTGTAGATTCAAAATTTCTCACGAAATTTACTAGATCACAAGACTTGAAACTACTCTACTCATCCACGAAAACAAAATCATAATCGAGAACACAAATCATTAACATGCATAAATATTAAACACACATACAAAGATATTTATATAGGGGAAAGAAACTACTCAAAACCCCCTACTATCTGTGTTGCATTAATCAAAGAATATAGAAGAAATATAATGTTTATTGAAGCCTGAACAACCCTTTCATTAGTATAATCTATCTCACTTCCTCACAGACTAACTATTGCCAATACTTAGCCAATTTTCCTTCTTGTTGAGCCCCTATTTCTTTGCGTTGTTTGATGAGGAATTAGCCCCCTATTAATTAGGGAAATTACTCGTTAAGAATTGCACAATTTATTTATGCCCTTCTTTGATTGCATGCACCACCTCTACAACTTGGAAAATTCTAACACTGATAGTACATTGCCCTTGAACTCCGATCTCAACTAAGTAACTCAAATTATTTGCATGCATGAGTTACTTTACGTTGATTGATCTGATAACTGGATGATCAGTTATTGTAAAAAAAATTGCACACCATTGACTAAACCTCCACTAGTTCTACTAACAGTGAGAATGGGTGAGAATGGGTTACGTTGACAATAACTCAAATTAACTGAAATACATTGCTAAAAAATAGCAATCAATGATGTAGAACTAAACTCAAATGTTTCCAACTTGAATTTACTAAGTTAACTGAGTGACAAAAGCTATGTCACCTTAGTTCACTTCCTCTAAGTATTCTATTGAGAATTAAAGAAAAATTAAATTAGGATTTAATTTCTCCTAACTTAATTAAGAAAAAATAAATTAGGATTTTCCTTCTGCATTTTAAACAGTGGTCATCATGATTTTCTGTTGCATTTCTCCATCTTACCATACAGAGTCTTTTTCTAGCTTTGTATCATTTTGTAACAATGTTTTTGGAGCATACTAGGATCTAGAGCAATATAGGATTAATGAAGGGCCAACACTGCAATAGGCCTTCAAGAAATACATGAAATTTTGGAGGCACTATAAGAGATGTTGTCCTTGAACACTTTCTATATGTAATGAGGAATATAAGACTTGTAAATAAGATAAGCAATAATTCAATGGTAACATTTTTTGTAAAATAATAAGGCAAGCATATATGAATCCTTCAGTTGTTGGAATTTTTTGTTTTGAAAAATTATTATGAACACTACCGATTACACTCTCTTTGCAAGAGAAAAATGAAAAGGTCATTGGACAAAACTTTTTTTTTTTAAACTTATTATAAACACTACCACTTACACTCTCTTTGCAGCAGAAAGATCAAGAGGTGAGTGGCCAAAAGAATACAAACAACATATACCTACGTAACTTTTCTTTATCTTATATAAATAGAAGGTAGTTACTTTCATGGAAAAACAAAATATATATTTATTGATTACATAAAATTAGCTGAAATTATTAAATAATATTAATATCAATGCAAATAGATGAATGAATTTATATTAAATTGATAATTATTATATAAACAAAATATTTTTATATACACTACTACTATAGAAAATACAACAATTTCTTAAATGTTATAAATCGGGAAATCAAGTGTTCAGCTAAAGCTAGGATACTTTTGATTAGTTAAAAAACATTTTATAAATAGGCTTTAATTAATCTCTATATAATAATTATATATTATTTTTTTAAAATAAAAATATAATTCTATTTTAAATTAATAAAATTTCATTAAAAAATAAAAATTATAATGGATTAAACTCCTCATCTCATTTGCAACTCCTCATCACATTTGACTCTATTGTTTAGACACAGTTCGCAAACTAAACACTACAATACATAATATCTAAAGGAAATGCCTGCACGGCACTTTTGTGGTCTCTGATTCATTGACAGGGTGGAGTATCGCCAAATTGTAATCTATTTATAACCACTACTAATTACAAATTGTTTTCAGATTGTCACACAGGTGCACTCTTTAGCATGCTTTTTCGGATATTCACATTTTTTACAACTCATAATTTTTTTTTTGTCATATGCAGCTTTGTTTTCGACATAATCAAACAACAACACAGCGCATAAATGTTTTTTCTTACGATTCTATTTTTACTGTTCGTAAAAATATCAGGATGGCGAAACCATGTATTTAAAGTTTGGTCTTTTCTAACAAAACATTGGTAAAAAATTCTAGACAGCATCTCAAAATCTGAAAACCCTACATTCAAACTCAGGAAATTTCTTATGAAAAATTTATTACAACTATTTATAGTAATATAAACTAAGCCAACCATATAATAAAATCGGTCAAGTAACATATCAACGTAATATGTGGATGGTTACCAAAAGTAAATGAAAAATAAAATAAAAGGCATGCATGTAAGAGCCCTGAAACCTCGCATCTTTATCGGTGATTGTGATAGTATGAGAAATGCATTTGTACACTATATTAATGAAGGAAACAAGATCGCCTATCTGGCCATAATAATGTTAAAGAGACATTATTACTTCAAATTAAATCAAAAAGAAAAATGAATTGAAAATTTTAAAATATAGCCGTATCTCTGACTGCGCTAATATTGACCAGCTTTTATAATTTGATAATGATAGAGAAACGTTTTTGTTCATTTGATTCACCAATAAAACAAGATTACCTCTGCATCCAAAGTATTCTATCGGTGTTTAACATCTATCTTGTTTTAGAAATACATCACACCTGAATCGGTGCTTACCACGAGAAATTGTTAAATCTTCAGCGAAGATATTAGTGATATGATCAACTACCCATGAATTATTCATCTCTGTTTCTTGTATTCCCTTGGGCATAAGAGACGATTTGCAGAGTGGTGGGCAGGTCATCTGACGGTGATCAACCCACTTATCGAGACAATTCTTGTGAAACATATGATGGTAATTACCCAATTCTCTGATATCCTCATCTTCCTCGAAGGAACTCAAACAAACGGTACGCACGGGATCATTCCCCATCGACTCACAGAATCTCTCTGCAAACTTTCCGAATGTAATGAGAGGCAAGTTGTCTCTAATCCTATCGGCAGAGATGGGAGAGACGGAAGACGAGTTCAAGTCAAGAAAGTATTTCCCAATAGAGTTGTTTGGTTCTCCAGAGTCTGCTACCTCAACGAAATGAAAAGCCCAGCACATCACACTCTTTATTATGTCCATAGGTGTCCCCCTATCAGAATTGGTAGCTTAATTATTTTTTTTAATTATTTTTTTCTTATCAGAGGGCCTGAATTGAAAGATGCCAATATATTTTTGTAGGTTTCACTAAATCAATCAATGAAATTCACAAAAGTAATTTTCTTGCATGTCTAGATCACATGTTTAAACCATAATTCAATTATTTTTTTACAAAGCATGATTAAAAATTTATTGTGCCTCTTGTTGACAACCACTTAAGTAGGATTAAGAAAATATGAAATTAAAAAATTAGCGTCAAACACATGTCTTTCACAGTGCATTTGAAAGTGGTCTCTTTGCATTCTGAAACGTATGAATGGTGAAGCATAACCACATGTTTTGATCCATTACAATGACGGTTGAAGCATATGCCCAGCAATCATCCATAACCATGACAATGAGGTATGAGGCATAAATACTAGTAATAAAGACTTGTTTCATGCAATGCAATGATGGTTGAAGCATTTGTGCCCGACAATCATCAATAACCACAGCAATGAGGTATGTAGGCATAGATCGATGACACATTTCTTTAATTTAATTAAGTATAGTCGAAATATGAAATGTTCTCCATATTCGTATTCTCCTCCACTAAGGGTTTTGAGTTTTAAGTTACATTAAAAAAGTTCGAACCACATAGTATGGCCCATTCCATATATTGTAATCAAATGCTCTTTGGATTTATGCATTTATTTTTTAGCACTTAAGGTTGTTGGAATTGTTGAAGTATAAGTGGAATGTTGGCTTCTCTCAGCGTTTATTTGGTAAAAAAGGTGGCAGATCTCATTGTGTTTTTAATTGTTTCCAAGATCTCGCGGTTGTCTCTCATAATTTGGTGTAGTTCATGTCTGATTGAATTATTCCCTACTAATTTTTTTAGGTTTCAACATTGAAGAAACGCCTTCGTGGATGCATGCATTTCTTTGTTAGCACTTAAGGTTGTTGGAATTGTTTAAGGATAACTGGAATGTTGGCTTCTCTCGGCTTCTATCTAGTAAAAAGGTGGCAAACCTCATTGCGTTTTTAATTGTTTCCAAGATCTCGCAGCTGTCTCTGATAATTTGGTGTAGTTCGTCTGTGATTGAATTATTCCCTACTATTCTTTCACGTTTGAGCATTGGAGAAACGCTTTCTCATTGATTGCATTTTTAATTGTTTCCATGCTCTCGCAGCTATCTCTGATAATTTGGTGTAGTTCGTGTGTGATTGAATTACTCCTTACTATTTTTCAGGTTTCAAAGGCGTTCAGAAATCGATCTTACTGGTATGTACAATTTTTTCTTTCCATGATATTTTTCCACTTTAATTCAAATGAGATGACTAGCCCACAAAAAAAAAGAAGGGAATCGATTGTGTATAATATCTTCGTGATATCACTAGCCTGTAGAAAAAAGAAGGTTCTGGTCTTTTTTTAAACACTCTCCCAAAATTTATTTCTTCTATGACGTTGATCTTCTCTCGAAATATGAGAACTTAAAACCACTTCACAACCTTTACAAAACCTTAAATCGCAGATATATAAGCTTCCCTTTACAAAACCTTTGGTTACATATGTTTTTAACACATAAATATCTTATCGGCGCATATTTCCTTATAAACCATTTACAAAGGAAAATGCCCACATAAAGATACCTTTCTGCCCTTCCGTATAGCCTTGTCACATTTCCCGAGGTTTAAGCTCATGGCAATCGTTCATTGCTCCTTCCACGTTCATACGTATATATATATGTATCTTCATCCCTAATTCTGCTCTGATATGAGATATCAAAGAGTTAACGTATGTTTTAGCATTAAACAACTTTAACAGAAATATATGGATTACACAGGAAACCGGCTCTGAATCATATATATAACGGATCTCAAATTTTATAGATTCGACACTATAGGCTCATCAGTTCTAGGTCTCCAAGCCTTTCCATTGCGCACTGCGATCTGCACTTCCTCCAACTGCGATTTACGATCAGATCTTAACCGTTGATCCGATTTGCGATCTAGTGGTTGAGATTAAGTCGCGCAATCACATATTTCTCAAGCTCAATGCCAGACGCCTTCCGCTTCCATACCCCGATCCGATATCTCTACCAAGTCAATAGGGATATAAACCATTCCATATAATATTTCGAATCTGATAGTTGATTCCTACTGTGCTTTTCACCGTTTATTTATGTAATTGGGTTTTCCACTTGTGAGAATTAAACTATATAATGAGCTCGCTAATGCGATGTTTCACCCTCCCGATTCAATATGCAATCCAATGGTTCAAATTAACTCACGCGATCGCATATCGCTCAACCTCAATGCCAAACTCCTTCTGCTTCCATACACCGATCCGATATCTTTACGGACCCCATAGGGATATAAACCATTCCCTATAATATTTCAGGTCTGGCAGTTGGTTCTGATTGTGTTTTTCACCATTTCTTAGTGTAATTGGGGTTTCCGCTTGGGGGAGTTAAACTATATAATGATCCCACTGATGTGATATTTCGTCTTCCCGATTTGATCTTAGCCATTGATCTTCCCATACCTAACAATTCCTAAGCATCAATCTTCACTCCTCTGCTCGTTCCTTTTACTTAGAATTTATGCTAAGTCTTCATTTTTTTCTCTTCGTTAAGGGTTTCATTGCGCTCTTATTTTGCCATGCACTCTTCCTCCTGACCTTTGATTAGTCCTTCTATTGGATTCAACACCCTAGCTCGATCCTTCTCTTTATGTATTATCTGTGTGATTTCTGCACTTCACCTGCACACACACACACAAATCTCTCTCTCTCTCTCTCCTCTCTTCTCTCTCTCTCTCTCTCTCTCTATTATATATATATATATATATATACAGAATGATATAGTTCACTCATCTTCCACCATTCGATGTTTAAACTTATTTAATTTGGGATTAAATCTCTGGACATATATATAAATCAATACATAATTACAAAGTAAGTGTAAGAAATGCAATTTCTCTGTGACACTTTATAAGTATTTCATCATTACTTATGTTTCCTACATTTATACACAAATTATTAGTTTGGAAATCATAAGGTTAAATAGCCTCAACTGTTGCTTCACATATCAACTCTTCAAACTGAATTTCATCTCCTTCTTGCACAACAACTTGTTCCTGTGTTGTCACAGTTTCAAATATCAATGCATTATCAAATTCTTTCTACTGCAATAAATCATTGCTTCTCTTATTTAACAAAAATTCTCCATCCTCCTTTTCTTCAGAGTTTTTTTTATCTTCTGAAAGATACTTCTCCATACTTGTGACAGCTTCAAAAGATTGACCATCCTCTGTAAAACACTCCTCTCTTAGTGTTCCTTCTCCTAAGGTCAAATCCTCTGCATAGGTTCCTTCTTTCTTAACATCTTTCAGTAGATGTCCTTCCTTCTCTGTGACTATCTCAACAGCTTCAATGGCTAGTTGTACTGTGTCTATCATCATGGTGGATTCATGACCCTTTACTCTATTTTCAGTTAACATAGTCTCAACAAAATGGAAAATTGTGTGGTAAATTATGTATTTATGTTACTTTTAATTTTATTCAACATTAAATTATTTTGTTGATATCAAATTACTTTTTTTTTAATGTTAGGTGATTTCACTTCATCATGGATCTAGCTATTTTGAGTTCTCTTACATTCGAAGTTCTTGAACTTGTCTTGCCATGGCTCTCGTTATCTGTTGTGATAAAGTTTGGCATTGTATGTAAAAAATGGAAGAATACTTTGCGGAACCCTTCTTTCTTTTTATGTTGCAAGAATGTCTCCATGAACCAATTAGGATTTCTCGTTCGTTTCCTCAATAGTTAAGCTAATTGTTTTGCTGCCCAATACCTTAATCAAAATGGCCACATATATCAATTTCATTTGGGGTTCATAGATTCAAGATACAAAGTAGAGTGTGCAGTTGTACGAATGGTGGTTTTATCCTTACCAAAATAATGCTCCCAAGCACACAACTATTTTGTAGATATCCATTTACAAAGGAATTTAAAAACATAGGGCCAGTATGAATTGGAGACTCGAGGTTCTTTTCATTATTGGAAAATGTAAGTAGCAGAAAATATGACTAGGTTGTTCTAAAACATATCTATGATGGAATCCTATCTAAATTTTATGTTTGTAGTAGTCTTGATAGGGTATGGCAAAGGGCTATTGTTCCATTTGGTGGCACTTCACCCCCCAAGAATGTAGTGTTTTATAAAAGTAAATTTTTTTGGTTGTATCTCGACAAGGAGTATGAAGATTATCCTCGGTACAGGTATACAATCTACTAGTTTGACGTAATAAAAAATGAGTGGGGTTTTTCATTTGTTCCAATCAGTGACATATGTTGTATGTCCTTAGTAATATACATGAATAAGTTGATATGCCTTGTCAATAATGGGTCCACTTTTGTATGGTCAATTGAAGAATTAGATCATTTCCAATTTGGCCAATTGTGTATTGAACAAAGAATTGACCACTTTGAAGATGATTGGGGTTTTAGATGGAAGTTGTTGAAAGAAATTGCTACATATATAAATAGCAAATGTTCTAGCTATCTTCCATTTCGAACAGTCCATGGTCTAGTTCTTATGTGCAACTGCAATGAAGTTCCTTTCATATTATATGAGATGGTAACTGACATCTATTTTCCAATAGATATTGATAATTCAACTAATGAGCAGATGTCTCGGTTTTGTTACCCAACACAAGAGGACTGCAATGATCTGATATAGTATAGAGATGTTTTTGCAATCATTGCTCGTATGGATTCTATTGATGGGATTCCACCATTAGATATGGTGATAGATTCTTAGGATATTAGTATTCTTAGGAGTTCTTATAAATATTTCAATTTTATATACTCTCTCTGGTTGTGGAAAATATTTTCATTTTTGCCTCTATACATACTACGTGTCTTTACGGTAATACTTTAAAATTATGTTTGTATCAATCTTTATGATGTAAAATATTTAATATTGTTCTGCTAAAGTTTTCTTATTTACAGCTAGATGTTTCTTGATGGTGTGCTTTTTTCTTTGTTTGTATAATTATAATTTCTATGATTTTATTTCTACTTTAATTGTATGGTTTTTTGTCATGATTCTCAAATAGGTTATATGCTTATGTTTATTTTTATATATTTATATTTTGATAGTATATATAGTTACAATTTTTTAGATTCTTGTGTCGCAATAGTATGGATTCCATTTTGATTATAATATCATACATAGAAATTTAGACTTGTTTTTTTGTTTGATCCATTTGGAAGAATTCATTTGTTCTTTTTTGCCATTTTGAATTTTTTTTGTTTTTGTTTTTAGGCATTTGGAAAAAGCCTTATACATTTTCATAAGTTTATATGGTTGGAAAAAAAATGAGATATACACTTTTTATGTTCCATGTTTATGATTGCATAATGAATAATTATTATTCATTGTAGACATGTCATTTGAAGGCACAAGCATGCGTGCAAGAAAAAGAATGTTTTCATCACAATCATGTGAGAGGTCTAATGAAAGTCGTCGTTTGTAGTATCAAAAAAATAAGGACGCGATAAATGAGCGTAGGAGAGTTGCATATAAGAGAAAAACAAGTGAAGCCTTTGTTCAAAAGGATTCTATAGTTGCTTGTAAGTATTGTAGTATGGATGATATAATGGAAAGAACAATTCTTGTTGATAGTTCATTATTAGGATATGCTCCTCCTCAGCATAGTCTTGTTGTTCGATGCTCTTCTGAAAATGTTCATAACATTAGGGAACCATCTTGCAATTGGGAAGAACGCCATATTGATATTGTGCATGCAAATGTCCGCCCTAACCCTTCTGTGTGTCTAATTGCGGGTTCTAATGGCCAAAAGTTGCAAAAAAGCCATGGTGGAGGTAATGATGACATTTTGTGTGATGATTTGAATGAATAGTTTACTTGGCCATTTGTTTGATAATTTCGATTCAGCTGCTCAAAACAAAAGACCTTCAAATCCTGCTTCTCAAAGTAAAGTGGTCCCACCAAGAGAATCAATCATCCTTCATATGATTTCGCATCGCACAATGGAGGTAACACAATTATATTTTGGTTTTCGTTGCCATAGTGGTTGTTCAGCTACATTCCCGACTAATGTAAATTTTAAGTGTTTTTTATTTGATTTTCATTTTTTTTATTTCTAATTACTTAGACATTGAACCTTATGGTGTCTTTTATTTTCTTTGAACATGATAGAAGTCATTCCAATAGAGGCATAGAAATTAACTTTGTAGATGTTGCATCTACTGATGTTAGAAGTGAAGAGGAACTATCTCGTAGTGTTCATCCACATCGCCAAACAAATGTAAATGTTGTTTGCATTTGATATTTTTCTCATTTTCTCATTTACAGTTGCCTTGAAATTGTCTTTTGTAATATGTCATGAGAAACCATGATGTCGTCTTGTTAGGTTGGCCAATTGGAATCCAAAAGATCAAATTATAAAACTATTATAGATATTCAATATATTTCATTTATTTTCAATTTTTGAATCTTTCTTTTTTGGACATTTAGTTTTCTAACATATTTTATTTTTTTTTAAACATGAAACAACTCATTTGAATAGAGGCAGAGAAACTACATGCAAAAATCTTAAGTCCACTATTCTTAGAATCCAAGAGCAATCATCTCATAACCCTCATCCACATGAAACCATGACGTCGTCTCGTTAGGTTGGCCAATTGGAATCCAAAAGATCAAATTGTAAAACTATTGTAGATTTTCAATGTATCTCATTTATTTTCAATTTTTGAATCTTCCTTTTTTGGACATTTAGTTTTATAACATAATTTTTTTTTTGAAACAAGAAAAAACTCATTTGAATAGAGCCAAATAAACTACATGCAAAAATGTTTCGTCCATTGTTCTTAGAATCCAAGAGCAACCATCTTATAACCCTCATCCACATGGAGACACAAATGTAAATTTTGAATGTATTCAATTCTTTTTCATTCTCTTCATTTATAATTAGTTTCAAATTAAATTTTAAAGTCTTTTATGACAAAGAGGCCTTTACATCCTCCCAGATTCACGAAATAAACACCATAAGGACCTGTTTGCAGACAATGTAAGAGTGAAAGAGGAGCCCATTGTTTTTGACAATATAATAACACGGATCCTAGTAAGAAACCTCATATTTTAAGAGTTCTTACTCAAGTTGAAGAAATGCTATTAGCACATGTGAATCCCATTTTGCAAGTGACACATGCTCGAGGTGGGAAATATAAGTATAGTGGTCATACAATTAGCTTTCCTCAAGATATTTCTACAATTATATGAAGCCTTCCCTGACATGTTGAAGATATTTACTTTCTAATTGTGAGGAGACATGGTGTTGACTCTAAATATTATGAATGTTATGTCAAAAGATCTCAAGTGATGGATGCATTTCTTTTCAAAATCCAGCGTGATCAATACTATCGAGATGTTGTAATTGATTATGATTCACTGAATGCTCTGCCTGAAACATAAACAGATGTCTCCTGTAGGCTTAAATTTGTTGATTGTCATATTGAATAATCTGAGATCAATGAAACTAATAATGAAGAGTTTCATGCTGAGCATTTGCCCTCTCATCCTTCTTCGTTTGTTGCTTTCCTACCAAATGAACGAAGAGAAGTGGAAGAAATTAGATCATTTCTTGATAATGTTCATTCTTCACATGTTCAAGACATGGATTGGCCCATTATTGGAACCTCTCCAGTGAATGGATATAATACATAGGGGCTATTCGATATGGCATTCCCAACATTGCTCCCCACTAGTGATGTTGATTGGTTGCAACCACGTATTTGTAGTGTTGAAGTTCATGAGTATGCATTGCATATTCTTAGGTACTATGATGAGAGATTTGGAAGCCATCCTAGGTTTCCATATTACCTATTAAACATGGTAATGCGGCATCAGAACCAAGTAATTGCTGCAGTTTTTGCAAAGAAACATTTACATGATAACTCAGCTACAATAGTTGAGGAGTTGCATCACCAACTATCTAATTTACCAGATAATAAGTTGGTTGAGCATCTTATGTAGTTTGGTTCTTCTCTGAGAGGTACAAGGGCCTACTAGACTAAGTGTCGATCTGAATTGACAGACATTATTACTCAGTTAGATGTCCATCTTTATTTTTTACTTTGAGTGTAGCTGACATAAAGTTGCGAGAGTTGCATAACCTCATTCCCATACATTCAAATTCTTATTCTACAAATGAGCATCATATGAAAATTGAGAATGCTATCCAGTACCCTCATATTGTTGTGCATTTATGCACCACAAATTTAATATTTTTCGAGAGGATGTTATCCAAAAATATCTTAAAGCTAAAGACTTTTGGTACATGTTTGTGTTGAGTTTTTTTCTATACTTTTTCAACTTTTATTGTGATTCTATTTATATTGTTTGTAGTAACTATATGTTCATTTATTTCAGATATGAGTGGCAACTTAGAGGTTCAGTGGATATCCATGATTTCCTATGGTTAGAAGGTGATCCTGACATGGAAATACTTGATTCGTGAAATAGTTTTGATGTACAACTTGCAAATATGTTCTTTGACAAATATGTAACTACATGCAATCCGCATGACATACATCGTCACAACCTAATGGTTCCACGAAGCATCAATGATGACCCTTGCATGTTGAATATTGGTCAAATTTTCTCTTGTAATCCTCATAATGATTACGAAGAATTGTTAAACCGTGTCCAAAGGAACACAAAGTGTACTGTGGATTCTTGTTTGTGAAAAAAAGGCACTCCTCTAACATCTCAGTACAATGCTCCATGGGATCTTTGTGGTGAATCAAGGTTGTTCATAGATGACCACGGAAGAAAAAAATATGAGCTAGCAAGAAATGATGACAGGCTTAATGTACATAACATTGACCTTCTAACAATGTGGTGTGCAAATATTGATTGCCAGCCAGTGCTTTCTCGCTATGCTGTGTTGAAATACATTGCTAAGTATGCATCGAAAGCAAAAAAAGGGTCTAAAATTTATCATCATATGTTAACTAGAATTTCAAATTCTATTGGCTCTAAGGATCATGCTTTATGTGCATATAGAAAGTTTCTTGCAGAGACGATTGTTGATGATGACATTGGAGCACAAGAAACATGCCATATGTTGCTTAAGCTGCCTCTTCTTGTTTGTAATCAGAAATTTGTTTCCTTAAATGTTGTAAGAAAGGTTTTTAGGAAAATATCAAGGGATGGCTTGCACTATTCATCTGAGAATACTTTCATTCAACATTATTAGAAGAGACCTATTTTCCTTGAACATTTATCTTTGATAGAAACAACAAGATCTTGGACATTTGATAGCAAGCGTAAACAAGATCCATGGAAGCGTAGAGATGTTCATGCTATTGTTCAAGTTTGGCCATGGTTTTATTCTATTCCCGGTGAGGCTTCAGAGGAATTTGAAACCTTTTGCTAGTCAGAATTGCTATTGTACAACCCATTTCGTGACATTTTTGTAGAAATTGGCCTTTTAGCTTAAATTATTATTGAAAGTTGGAGGAATTTTCGATATCGAGCATGGCATGTTGATTGACACCCATCAATTATAGATAATATCGAAGATGAAGAAGATGGTGATTTTTCTAACCAGGAAATGAATGTTGAAGATGATTTTCAAGAATGGCAGATTTTCTCTTGTTTGGTTCCACCAAATTATGTGAATGTTTATGATCTTCACACCCTTGGTCGAAGGAACTTTGATATATCCTTTGAGTGGGAAATTACAACTATTTCTAATGATGTTGCAGAGGAAGCTACTAATTTTATAAGGAATGCAAAATCAGCAGGAGATATTTTTGACCTTTCAAACAACACATTTGTATCTCCAAATTCTCTGTCGGAAAAACAACGACTTTCTTTTTGAGTTTGTGTTAAGGCACTTTGCTGAATATGAAATTCATGAAGCTCTTCTTATGATTATTTATGGCACTGTAGGCACTGGGAATTCTTTCCTTATCCATTGTATTTTTGAAGCTCTTTCAAATTCTTCAAGTGATGGAAGAAGGCCATTGCTTCTTCTTGCGCCAACAGCAATAACTGCTTTTAATATACATGTAAAAATAATACACTCGGCTCTAAAAATTCCAATTAAAGATATGCAACCAGTACAGGGGTAGTCACTTGCAGTATTCCAAGAAGAAATGTTACATATTAGATACATATTGATTGATGAAATGAGCTTTCTAGGATCAAGGTTGTTTATGCAAATAGATGCTCGGTTACGAGAAGCATTTCTAGGGAAAAGGAATTGTCCTTTTGGTGTGAGATACATCATCCTTGTGGGTTGCCTTGGCCAACTGCCTCCTATCAGAGATAAGTCTTTGTATGAAGGTAATACAATAGGGAAAGTCTTGTGAAACAATTTCAACATTGTTGTCACTCTTGACACAATCTTTCACCAACAAGGGAATAATGAGAAACAATCTTGTTTTCGTAGAGTCCTCAATAACATAAGAAACATAGAACTTTTTCTTGAAGATTGAGACTTTCTTATGTCTTGGCTGATATGAGGTTCCATCCTATAGAAAGCGATTTATTTAATGTAGCAGTTCACATGTTTCCAGCAAATAATTTGGTGTCCTTGCATAATAGGCATATGTTAAAATCATTAAATTCTCCAATTTCACGATGTGTTGCTGAATATTCACGGCATTCAGAAATCAGTGGTGTTGACAATGATCAATTGGACCGTGAAGTTTTGTTGTGTCATGGTCAACTTGTTATGTTGAGATGTAATTTATAGGTTGAAGCTAACTTGGTGAATGGTGCACTTGGTTTTGTTAAGGATATATTCTATCCACTTACCTCTAAAGCACGTCGACTTCCAATGTTCAGAAATATTGTTTCTGATAAGTATGTTGGTTTTCCATTTAATACAGGAAATCCAAACATTGTCCCTATCACCCTAGTGATAAGCCAAAATCGAAGACAAATTCCTTTGAAGATGGCATGGTCTCTTACAATCCACAAGTCATAGGAATTGACTTTAGAATGAGTGTCAGTTGATATCACGAATAAAGAGTAGCAACACCTTACCTTCATAGCCATATCAAGAGTGAAATAAATAGATGGTTTACACATTGCACTATCTTTTCCTTTCCAACGTTATACCAAGATGTAAGATAGCGCATATGTTACAATTAGGAAGAAGAGGAGCGATTGAAGTCCATATCACAATGAAATACAACTAATAACATTGTGACTTTCTTTATAGCTTTGAACTTCAATTTTGTAGTGGATTATTTGATGTAGACAAAACAAAAAAATATATGTTAAGACTCAACGTCCTTTCTGTGGTTGCAATGTTGGTTAAATTCATGTATTCATATCAATGTATTTATGGCTTAAATTCTATTTATTATCTCACCATGAAAATAAATAATAATCCCTTAAGTTTATTATTCCTTTGGTTTTATTATATCAATCCCTTGGGTTGATAATATCAATCGCTTGGGTTTATTATTCCTGAGTCAAACATGGTTTATTATGATGTCGAGCATGGTCCAACATGGAATTGTCATAAGGATTGTCTCAATATGAAAATCAATGCTGGTCCATCATGTTTATTTCAATGTTTATAGTATTTGTCTTAGGGTTTATATACGATGGTTTATTGTGATCTCGAGCATGGTCCAACATGGAATTGTCATAAGGATTGTCTCAATATGAAACTCAATGATGGTCCATCATGTTTATTTCAATGTTTATAATATTTGTCTTAGGGTTTATATACGTTGGGTTATAATATTGGTCCCTTCAGTTTAATATTATTCCCTTTTCTTCATAACCCCTTGGGGTTTTAGCAATAATCCCTTCGTTTTATTATTCCTTTCAGTTTCTCATATTAATATCTTGGGTTTATTATTCACTTAGATTTATAATATCGATCATGGTAAACGATTGTGACTCATGGCCAACCATGGTCAACCATGCTTGAATGTCACATTGTCAAAAGGATTTTCTAACCATGAAGATAAATTATGTTTATTTTACTGTTTGTAATATTTATATTTGGGTTTACGAATGTTGGATTTATAACATTAGTCCCTTGGATTTAATATTATTCCCTTGGGTTTATTACTCATTTGGGTTTATAATATCAATGCCTTGGGTTTATTATTACCTCATGTTTATAATATCAGTCATGGTCAACCATGGTTGAATGTCACATTGTCACAAGGATTGTCTCACCATGAATAAATCATGTTTATTTTAGTCTTTGTAATATTTATATTTGGGTTCACAAATGTTGGGTTTATAATATCGATCGTGGTAAACAATTGTTGATGTTTATTTTACTGTTTGTAATATTTATATTTGGGTTTACAAATGTTGTGTTTATAATATTAGTCGCTCAGGTTTATTATTCCCTTGGGTTTATAATATCAATGCCTTGGGTTTATTATTACCTCATGTTTATAATATCAATCATGGTCAACCATGGTTGAATGTCACATTGTCACAAGGATTGTCTCACCATGAATAGATCATGTTTATTTTAGTCTTTGTAATATATATATTTGGGTTTACAAATGGTGGGTTTATAACATCGATTATGGTAAACCATTGTGAATCATAGCCAACCATGGTTCACAATGGTTAACCATGCTTGAATGTCACATTGTCACAAGGATTTTCTAATGATGAAGATAAATGATGTTTATTTTACCGTGTGTAATATTTATATTTGGGTTTGTGACTGTTGGATTTATAATATTAGTCCCTTAGGTTTAATATTATTCCCTTGGGTTCATAATCCCTTGGGGCTTTAGTATTAATCCCTTGGGTTTATTATTCATTTGGGTTTATAATATCAATGCCATGGGTTTATTATTACCTCATGTTTATAATATCAATCATGGTCAACCTTGTTGAATGTCACATTTTCATAAGGATTGTCTCACCATGAATAAATCATCTTTATTTTAGTCTTTGTAATATTTATATTTGTGTTTAAAAATGTTGGGTTTATAATATCGATCATGGTAAACCATTGTTGATGTTTATTTTACTGTTTGTAATATTTATATTTGGTTTTACGAATGTTGGGTTTATAATATTAGTCCCTTCGGTTTAATATTATTCCCTTAGGTTCATAATCCCTTGGGGTTTTAGTATTAATCCCTTGGGTTTATTATTCATTTGGGTTTATAATATCAATGCCTTGGGTTTATTATTACCTCATGTTTACAATATCAATCATGGTCAACCATGGTTGAATGTCACACTATCACAAGGATTGTCTCACCATGAATAAGTCATGTTTAAATTAGCATTTGTAATATTTATATTTGGGTTTACAAATGTTGGGTTTATAATATCGATCATGGTAAACCATTGTCAATCATAGCCAAGCATGGTCAGCCATTCTTGAATGTCACATTGTCACAAGGATTTTCGAACCATGAAGATAACTATTGTTTATTTTACTGTTTGTAATATTTATATTTGGGTTTACGAATGTTGGGTTTATAATATTAGTCCCTTCGGTTTAATAGTATTCCCTTGGGTTCATAATCCTTTGGTGTTTTAATATTAATCCCTTGGGTTTATTATATCAATCCCCTAGGTTTATTATTCCCTTGGGTTTATAATATTATTCCCTTTTGTTTAATAATATTCCCTTTGGTTCATAATCCCTTTGGGTTTTAGTATTAATCCCTTGGGTTTATAATATCAGTTCCTTGCATTTATTATTCCTTTGGGTTTCTCATATTAATTCCATGGTTTAATTATTCCCTTAGGTTTATAATATCGATCATGGTAAACCATTGTCAATCGTAGCTAACCATGCTTGAATTTCACATTGTGACAAGGATTGTCTCACCATGAAAATAAATAATAATCTCTTGGGTTTATTATTCCTTTGGGTTTATTATATCAATCCCTTCGGTTTATTATTCCCTTGGGTTTATAATATTAGTCCCTTGGGTTTATATTATTAGTCTCTTTTTGTATAATAATATTGCCTTAGGTTCATAATCCCTTGGGGTTTTAGTATTAATCCCTTGGGCTTATAATATCAATCACTTGGGTTTATTATTCCCAAGTCAAACATGGTTTATTATAGTTTCGACCATGGCCCAACATGGAATTGTGATAGGAATTGTCAGAATATGTAAATCAATGATGGTCGATCATGTGTATTTTAATGTTTATAATATTAGTCCCTTGGATTTAATATTATTCCCTTGGGTTCATAATCCCTTGGGATCTTAGTATTAATCCCTTCATTTTATTATTCCTTTGGGTTTTTCATATTAATCCCCTGGGTTTATTATTCCCTTTGGTTTACAATATCAATCATGGTAAACCATTGTCAATCATATGCAGTCATGCTTGAATGTCATATTGTGACAAGGATTGTCTCACCATGAAAATAAATAATAATCCCTTGGGTTTATTATATCAATCCCTTGGTTTTATTATTCCCATGGGTTTATATTATTAGTCCCTTTTGTTTAATAGTATTTGCTTTGGTTCATAATCCCTTGGGGTTTTAGTATTAATCCCTTGGGTTTATAATATCAATCGCTTGGGTTTATTATTCTTGAGTCGAACATGGTTTATTATGATGTCGATCATGGTCCAACATGGAATTGTCATAAAGCTTGTATCAATATGTATATCAATGAAGGTCCATCATGTTTATTTCAATGTTTATAATATTTTTCTTAGGGTTTATATATGTTGGGTTTATAATATTGGTCCCTTGGGTTTAATATTTCTTCCAAAAAAAAATGTTTAAATACATCTCTTTCTGGCTGTAGGGTAATTGTGCTTAAGACATTAATAAATATTATTTGCTGTCACTTATTTGCCGCTTAAATATATGTTGTGTCTTTAAATGAAGGATGTGGAAAATTGGTCTTTAACACTTAGTACATGTATGACCAGAACATCTCAGACCATCGCAATCGCGATCGCAATCAGTTGCAATCGCAATCAACCCTTTATGCACCCTTAATAATATTGGATTTATATATAAATCCTTTATGTCTGCACTTTTGAAAATATATCATAAATATTCTTTTCCCATTTTTAATACAGTTAGCATGACTGTCGAGGCATACACCTCATTGCAATTGGAAATCAGTGTTTCCCCATATATATATACATTATATCGTTGATATGGCAGACCCACCACAGTCATGAAACATAATACATAGGCTTTCAGGTCCGGCTTACCCATATCACAATAAAAAATCATTTCTATTATAATCTCTTTATAACTGAAATACATAGAATGTGCAATCATAAAAAAACTTTTCAACACACCAGACCTATTGAGACTTACAACCATAATGAATATACCTTTTGGGTTCGGCCCATGATCAGAAATCGCAACTGTTGATCATTGAATGCACCAACATATGTATTCAACATTTTACGGAGCCGCCAGGCTATTAAAACATAACATAAATATGTTTCAGGTCTGGCTTACACATATCGCAATTGGAAATCATTGAATGCACCAACATACACATTCAATGCCTTATGCACTTGTCGGGATTTTAAACATAATGTAAATATGTTTCGGGTTCACCACCATTAATTGCAATCAGTAATCTTTATATATGTACATACATGTAACTGCGGACCCATCGGAATTTTTGCAAGAAAATATAAATGTGTTTCGGGTCCACACTACTCATCGCAATCAGGAATTAGTGATTCCTATGGTGATAACCTACACGATGCACTTTTGCGATTGCAATTTATTTGCATTATATATATAATATATATATATATTATATATATATATATATATATATATATATATATATATATATATATATATATATAATATATATATATATATATATATATATATAGATATATAAGGGGACCACTCCATATAACTTCTTATATTATGAGTTGATTTAATTCTTGTCTATATTGGGGTCGATTCTTTTACACCTCTTTAATTGCCATTTCAATGTGTAATAAACAAAATACTTCATTTCTCTTAGACTCTGCGGATGTAAAGAAAATAACATAGCTTCATTAAGGATGAACCCCTGCAATGATTTTTAGACCTCTGATAGTGATATAACTGATAAATAAACTTAAACAACAATGTGATAGTGATTGGACTAATTCATTGAATTCACATAAAGAAATAAGACAAAAACATCCACTCTTGATAAAAAGAATATTTAGAAGTATAGAAAATATAAAATGCTAATAATATTTGAAAAACATAAACATATATCAACAATAGAAATTTATAAAGACATGTTAATTCACATAAGGAATTAAGACAAAAACATCCACTCTTGATAATAAAAAAATTATTTAGAAGTACAGAAGTTCAACTTCCCAAGTCAAGTTTTATAGTAATTGAGGACTCTTTCTAAATACATGAAAGGGTCTTTAAATAATAAAAATAAAAACTAACTATCAATAAAAATCAGTATGTGTTGTTAAAACTGTAAACATGAAAATATGAGATTTGCTATATAAAAATAGCAGTGCGATAGAGATTGGACTAATTCATTGAATTCACATAAGGAAATAAGACAAAAACATCCACTCTTGATAAAAAAAAAATTAGAAGTACAGAAAATATAAATTCCTAATAATATTTGAAAAACATACATATATATCAACAATAGCAAATTTTGAAAGACATGTTAATTCACATAAGGAAATAAGACAAAAACATCCTCTCTTGATAAAAAAAATATATCTAGAAGTACATAGGTGCAACATCCGAAGTCAAGTTTTATAGAAATTGAGGACCCTTTCTAAATACATGAAAGGGTCTTTAAATAAATAAAAATAATAACTAAGTATCAATAAAAATCGCTATGTGCTGTTAAAACTATAAACATTAAAATCCGAGATTTGCTATATAAAAATAGTAGTGTTATAGCAATTGGACTAATTCATTGAATCTCCTTCCTTTCTTGTGCTTGCAGTTGACAAATTGCAAGCATTGGCTAGATTTCCGGAGGATGGATCATCCTGGAATGTAGTTGCACTGTGTAGGTGGCATCAGAGAGTTTGGGAATCATTCAGTCAACTACGTCCAAAAGGAATTTCATGGCCATCTGTTGGCTATGTGGCTTGACTAGAAAAAACCAGAATGCATCCCATGTCAAATTTTGCAGTTCTCCAATTTGTTTCTCTCTGTTTGCTAGATCCTGTCTCCATTGATGTTATAGTACTTTTGCTTTGGGGAGTTTTCCTGGAGAGCAATGGGAGACCAAATTAGCCATATATAAATTCTCATTTACTAATTCAATTACTCTGTTCATTATAGCTCTGGCTCTAGAATTCACACTCTTGGCTTTCATTATCTGTGATTCCCACTCTAAAAACAAGACTTCCTTGTGTGATTGTTGTATTTTAGGCAAATTGGCAGCCTTTCCTTCTTTTGAATCTTGCCAAGGGAGAAAATTTAATATCTTTTCATCTACTTTTTCCAACTCTAGTCTGGTGTCAATTGCCTTATCAATCAGTGATACAGAGATGTCACACAAAGGGTCAGCCAATGATATCTTATGGCAAAGGACGTTTAACTGTTAGGATAATTTTCTATCTGTAATTGCAGTTTTGCAATTTGATCTTCCTTAGCCTTCTTTTCCTGTTCAATTTCCATATTAAGCTTGCTCAGCTCTTGAGACAATTTTTGTTGTTTCTAGAGAGACTGCTGATCAATCTTCTATTTCTCCATATTCAAATGCTCTTTCAATTGCTCATTTTGTTGTCTCTACTCTGCTAGTTGTTGTTCAATCTTAATAATCCTTTGTTGTTGTCCTTTTCTCTGATTAGCTGACTCACTTCTGAGGCTTTGTCCATTGTTGCAGCTTTGTAAGCCCCTGCATTCTGAGATAATTTTGTTAATTTCTTAGAAGGATTGACTTGTTAGTCTTTCCATACCGTGCTCATCGGTTCGGCAAGAGGAGTTGAAAGAGGTCCTTGATCAATTTTCCTCTTTTTCCTCTGTCTCTTGACCACAACCCTATGCTCTGGACTGTAGAATACATCTAGTGGTGGTATTTCTTGTATTTTTAGAACAATCTCCTTAGTGGGATTTTTTGGAATTATTTAATATCTTGCTGAATTTTGTGTGTGCCGATTTCCCCTTGAATTGGAAAATTAGTAACCTCAAGTTCTGGTGATTTTGATGGAGTGAGTTCTTTGGAGTCATTTGGGTTTTTTATGATTAGATCAAACTGCTCCCATTCCTTGATTAAAGTAAGATCAACAGTAAAATTAGTATCAAGGATTTCAGTAGTCCCTTCATTTGTTTGGTCCTTCTCAAGACTTTTGTCCCTTTCATGGTTCTTTTCCTTTTCAAGAGTCTTCTCTATAGTTTCTCCTTGACTATGCCCCTCATGTTGCACCATAGCGGTGGTATTTAATAAGTCCAGAGGAAGAGTTTGCAACCTCTGTGTTCCGAAATTTAGAAATCCCTCTAATCCCTCTGCTCCCAATCTGATTTTTGCAAGTTGACTTACTTGAGAAAATAAATCAACTAAAGTGAACAAATCATCATAATCATCTTTCTCATGTTCAAACTTGGAAATTTTGACATGAGAGGTAAAGTTGTAGGCATTTTCTTTTGGATGATACTGCCTCTTTGGAATGACTGTTAACTTAAACATTTTAATTTTCTTAGCTTCCTTCTTTGCATGTTTAGTGTATAAGTACCACGTCAGATGGGGAATGTTGGCCACATTTTATTTTTGGACTCCTTTAGGTTTCTGGACATCCCTACTTTTGTTATCTGATAAGCTATTTCTCTGGCAAATACTTTATCAAGAATGTATAAGGGGAGGGCATGTGGATTTGCAGTGTTGCCCAAAAAATCTGATATAGGTGAACTTCTCTTCATCGAACCAACTACCAATTGATGATAGATCAACACTCTCTTCATTGGACAATTAAGGAGCAGGTTTGTTGAATATAGCATAGTGAACGGGCAAGACAAAACCATGGAAAATTCTATAAACATGGTCTTTATAATGGGCCTTCCATAAATACTTATGATAGAGATGAATGGAGGTTGGGTCTTGTGGAGTCCATTTCCAGCCTGAAATGGGGTAATCAGAATTAAAAATATGGTATCCATGATGTAGGCACTCATATAAAATGGGGGTATTACCCGGGTAGTCACAAACTTGTTTTTTCTGTAATCAAGCATTTGATTGGTGATTTTATCATAAATATTGGTTGCCTAATCCATGATATAAGGCTTAAATGTCGCTTCCATTAAGGGCACCATTTCTATAGAAAACTTGGCTGAATCAATGACTCCAAAGGGTCTACATATCATAGCACCAGCATAGCAGTAAGGAGATGCTAGGAAGTTTACGCAGTACATACCTGATGATACATGCTTGTGTTTGTTTGGGAAATGCCTCCACTGCCTGATAAGGTCTGGCTCCAGGTCATTTTCCTTGGCGAAAGCTTCTAGAAATGCCTTGTTGTAATGCTTCTGTGGTTGTGGCAAATGGTACATATTTTTGATATCTTCTGCCCTGAATGACCTAAACATCTTTCCATTAGCCGTAAAGAATGCTCTATCAGTTATGCTGATACTTTCAATTACCCATCTGACCAAGTCATTATAGGGTAATATTTTGGCATGAATGGCTATTTTGTGAGGAAAAGAGTTAGCCAAATCTTTAAGAGTATTATGTGACTTGTTGGTTGAATCTTTTGTTCCCCTTTCTTCTTCAATCTCTGTTGGGTCCTCGGCTTCTAGTAAATTATATATGCTTTCCCATGAAGCCTTGCCCAGATCGTCACAAGTAGTATCAGATATCAATACAGTCTTTTCTTGTTCATCCTTGATTATGGAGGGAACCTTCATTTTGTTTGATTTCTTCGACATTTCTGCTACATTGATGAATTCAACCTTGCTTTGCAAGAAGAAATAGAAGACCGTAACAGAGGAAAAATTCGTTCAAAGCTAACACACTATTCAGGTTTTAATATGTTATGCTACCATGGATGAAAACCTCGAAGGATTCAACCATAATTGCTCTATTAATGATTTCTGTAACTGCCAAATCATGATACTTAAATGCCATAATGATACGTTGCATCACAAATCCTGGGAGGCACAAACATTATGTTTTAGTTGTTTCCTTTTCATAACTCCGATAGCGATAAATAATGAGTTGTCATAGGGAGGCAGGGATAATCCTTATGAAATCAATAAATCATTTGTTTCTCATTTATAATTTATTTATTCTTTTACAACCACAAACATTCGTTTAACAATCATATTTCCCCTTTATTGAAAAACGCACTTTCCGATAATAAAATCGCATTAGTGGATTCTGAATGGGCATTTGATATGCATCTTAGGACTTCACCGGTACGTGATTGTGATTGGCTTATTGGATCTCAATTATTATACCCTTGCATTCATAAATCGTCGGGTCCACCTTCCTTATCAATGTTGCGCTACTCCTCCTCTGAAGCCCAAAGCTCGATCTCTAATAAGCGATCTCCAATCACTTATATGTATGAATATGAATAAAGACTTTCGATTACGATTAACGCTGGTAGACCCGAAACATATTTACGTTATATAAATATATTATAATTTATTTGTATATATTATGATAATAACAAATATATATTATTATATATTATAATATTGGTATATTATTTAATAAAATAAATATTATTAAAATATATAAATCATAATAATAAAACAATAATAATTACAATACAAAAATTGTTATTAAATTTTTTTTTTATAATTTTATTTATATATATTAATAAATAAGAAAATCTAATATTAATAGAATATTCCTTACATTAATTAATATATATTAGGAGTTTATATTATTAATATAATATTTATGTAATAATATATATATAAATAATCTAGTTGTTAATATTTATATAGTTATTAATAATCCTATATAGTTATTTATATAGTTATTAATAATCTTAAATACCCATAATAATTATTAATATGGTTGATATAAGCTTATTGGCATATATCAACTACATTGGAAAATGTGGTTGTATATATGCTTGATATTATCAACCATATTGGTAAATATGGTTGTGCTAATACAAAATCAATGGGAAATGAGTTGTAATTGTTTTTGAATAGAAAATCATATAAGCTTGGGTCAAGCTTCTCAAAGACCTATTTTTCCATCCATCAACAATCTTAAACACACTAAACATATCCATAATATAGATTACTCTTAGGTGCTAAGGAAAAAAAGGGATGGAGATATAAATTGCTACAAAATGTTGATATAAAGAAATTATAATAATGCAAATTAACTTGTTTATAGTACACAAGAATTCATATATAATTAGAGATAACCTTTACAAATGACATTCTTATTGCTAGCTCTCAAGTCTCAAAGTACACCTATCAATAAGGTAAGTTTCCAGGGAAATTTGTCTCTTGTTTTCAACCTTTGATTATGGACAAGTGTTATCCCATGTTGTATAAGCTCTTATTGAAACATATTGAATCAATAGATGTGTCGGATTTTTATAGTGATTTACTGATGGCCAACATGTTTGGAAAAGGGTGGTTCGGAGGATGACAACAGCTGATATCTTTTTGGACAGGTGGTCCACCAGACGAACTTCTTGTATCCATAAGGGCACTTGAATTCCATACCGGTTGAGCCCAAAGAGGAGGAGCTGACCCTGATCTGATTTATCTTAAATTATCCCTTGGGGTAGCAAGCTCCTCTACGTCCTCAAACTCTACTAGAGGTTCTTGAGATTTGGAGGACCATGCATCCTGGTCAAACTTGACATCTCTTGAATGAGCATGCATGTAAGGCTCTGCAACATGCTCAATATCTCTTTAAGTTCATATAACTACTCCCATAAGCGATACATGGAAATCATATATATATGTATATGCCAAAACTCAACCACAAACCAACCTGTAAACCCACTGGTTAATTTAAGTGACAACCAATTTCCAAAAGTCAACATTTTAAATCCAACTGCCAAAATTCAATGTTTGAAATCCAAGCAACGAGGATTGATAACTTACATATAACCTGTAGAGATTTTTGTTCAAGTAATTGAACATTTTCCACTTTTAATGTGTAACAACCAATTGTATCAGTAAAGAACAACGAGAAACAAAAATTTTAAGGGAATTCACAAAAGGCCAAAAATGAGGCAAAGTCTATTACTTGAGATGATGACAACATGTATGCAAGAAACTAAAGACCATAAAGCTATTCATTGCAAATTTTTTTTATCATATAGGGGAAAACTTAGTTTTTGAGATGATGGCAACATATATGCAAGAAACCAAATACCATAAAGCTACTAATTGCAATGATTTTTATCATAGAGAGGCAAACTCAAAAACTCATTTTTGAGCTTGTTTGCAGCAGCTAAATGAAATATGGAAATAAAGAAAAATCAGTAAGGGAACCAAATAAAATATACCATACTTCTCTTAAAAACATATTTGGTTCAAAATCATCATGCTTAGAAACTGGATAGTCAGATTAATATAAACTATTCAAGCAAAAGTTAAAATCAATACATAATATAAGGCTACAAAACATTTAAGGAAATGAGGAAATCCTGCCTCCAAGAATGTTTAATATGAAAAAGAGAAAAGGCATAAATACATGTTGTAATACATGACTTTTCTTAAAAACGGATTTGGTTCAATGGATAATATAACGCTGCAAAAAAATTAAGGAAATAAGGAAGTAGTGCCTCCAAGAAATGTGAAAAAGAGAAGAGGCATAAATATATTTTGTTATGTAGGTTGCCTCCTTTATGTTATAGGTGCATCATAAGTATTACATTCTAAAAAAATTATAATATGTCCACTGAAACCTAAGAAAGTTTGAATCAAAATGTACATTGCAGAAATTAAATTAAATCAAGTTGTTGGCCAAATAAACTAGTAGCCTAGCGGAACGACATATAAAATAATACGAGAGACACAAATAACTTAGCAGGAAAGCATGGAAAGGAGAACAACACCAACTAGTTAATACCAAAAATTTAGATGATGCATTTTATTATGCAAAGTATTCTTATGATAAATCATTACCCAGATATTTAGCCCAACCGAATGAATAAATCCTTGACTTTTGTGCACTTATGACCTAGGGTAGAAGATAGCATTGGGCCCGCCGCCAGATATAAGGGTGGAAAGTAAAAATAGTGGAACCACTCCACTGTGAGGAACTATCTTGTGAGACATGGTGGAACTTATCTGAGAGTTTTTCAAGGAATAAAGAACAAAGCTTAATAATTGGGTCAAACTTAAGACAACTTGAGAACTACAAATGTTTGGAAATGAGGTAGTATCTATGCTTTTCCAAGAATTCATAATGAAAATGAGGGAGCTTCTCTCACCCTAAACTCTATTATGTTTATAGAGTAGAGTTGAAAGATTTCAACGGCCTTGGAACTAAATCTTCATTTCAATCTACTCGATCTCGAACTATCTCTATAGGAATAGGCTATAGATCTGTAAGTGAGGACATAGAAATAAATATGTATCCGAGAGAAGGAATTGCACCTGCAACCATTAATTATTAAACCATGCGGTAAACAACTGGAACTGCTGTTAGCTTTGGAATAGGTTCTCAATCTGGAATTGTAAGAATCGGGGATCTGCCTTTAGAGGATCTTAAACTAGCGCTTTAACTAGCATTGGCTTCTTATCCAATAGTATGCTACTGATGACGGTGGATCCACTAAGATTGGAACCACACGAAAGGAAGCTAATACAATTAAATGGATTGAATGATCGAAGCACCATAGGATCTTACGAAGATATAACCCCTTTAGATCGAAACATGCTAAGTGGTTTACCAATTTATCCAATTCTAGTAGATTCTCATTTTTAGTCTATTTTCGCTCCTTATTCTTCGTCAGATGGAGTGGTTTTTGCTCGAGATGTTTGTTGTGGGGTTGTTCCTTGCAAGGTCTATGTTGGTGACAGAGGCAGGTTAGACTGGGGATTGATTGGACAGGGTTTTGACGAAAGATTGTTGGAAGAATCACCGCACCTCTATGGAATCCGTAATTTCCACCCTGGGGATCTTAGTTACTAATTTGGAACTTTTACCAACACCTGCAGGTTTTGGTGTAACGGAAAACCTTCACATGGTATCAGAGCTTGGACCTAGGTTCGATTCCTCGAGTTGCCTTTGAGGGGGGGTGTTGGAAGAATCACTGCACCTTTATGGAATCTGTAATTTCCACCCTGGGGATCCTAGGGGGTTGTTGGAAGAATCACCGCACCTCTATGAAATCCGTAATATCCACCCCAAGGATCTTAGTTACTAATTCTAGGTGGGTGTTGGAAGAATCACGACACCTCTATGGAATCCGTAATTTCCACCCTGGGGATCTTAGTTACTGGTTTAGAACGTTTACCAACACCTGCGAGTTTTGGTGTAAGAGAAAACCTCCACAAGGATAAGCTATAAGCAACCTTGTATTCCATGCAGAATGGCAAGTCCCCTAGGCTGGATGGTGAATTCTACAAGTCTTTGTGGGACACCATTGGCGATGATTTTTGTTCTATGGCCTCGAAAGTATTCACCTCTAATTCGCTTTCCTTAGGTTTATTAATAAGGGGTTGATCAAGCTGATTCCCAAGAAAGCGTATACTATGTGAAATTTCATTTCTTGGTTTCTTCATATTTATTGTTTTGTGCCACAATATCATTTGGTAATATAGAGAATGCTTCCAATTTGATTTGCAGTGGTGAAGCTTCCAAATTTGATGCCAAGTTTTCATGCCCCTATTTGGGCTTGGTTGTAAGCAACATCGCTTCCAGATTTTTAATAATAGATAGTCAAACAAATTTTCTTATAGGGCTATGTGTAATATTTTTTCAAGATAAATTAAAGTATAAATGGCTTTCTTCTATTCCAAAGCAAGTTAACCTATTTGTCTGTAACAAACTTACAAAGCAAAAATTAGAATACCAGTGAAAGCAGTCGTGTTGATTTTCTCATGAAATTTAGTAGGATACTGGACTTATGATGTCTTAGACTCTTTTTCTACCACATCAAAATACTAGACTTCTAAAGAGGGAGCTACCATAACAGTTTTTCAATACCTCAACTATGCATATATTTTTGTCAAAATCTTTAGTTTTATCTTTTTGAAATATATGTTCTGCCATTCCTTTACCAAGATAATGTTATTTTCAATAACATTTTTTGAGAAATGAAATGGAGGCAGCCTAACTTTGCACATTCCAACAAGAAATATAGATGATAGTTGTTAAAAATACAAAAAATTATCTCCTTTCTTACCCTTTCAATAAGAATTAAGAATATTTAGAACTCAAGGTGAGAATTGTATCTTTTCCATTTCCATGTTGGAAAGCTATTCATTATTCTGGGTCGAGATACATGATGCAGTCGCTCATCCCTTCCCCGATGTGGGAAATCATTAAAACCCTTGCTTCTCCTTTGCACTCTTAAAAATTATCACTTTGGGGTAGCATCCAGTAACTCTCTAATAGAGGATTTTCACTGTAAAAAGAGGGTGTTTATCATTTTGGTTTCTTGTATTTAGGGTATTCATTTTTGCTTCTCGCTTACAACGAGGAAGTTAAGGAGAGAGCATTTTTCACTTAATTTAGACTTAATGATTCTGTGCATTTTGCACTTAATTTCATTTATGTAGGGGCATCCAATGCAATCTAGATTATGAAGATATAGGTAGTCTTGAATCACATAGACCATTATTATAAAATATTTGAGTAGGCAATGCAATGAGAAGCCTTTAGTTCAGTTGAATTTTTCTCACTCCAACCACCATAAAAGCTAAAACATAAGACACTCCAATAGAAAATTGTAATCTATGATAAAAACAAATAGAGTTTATTTACTTGCCTATGAAGGACTTCATTGTAAGTAGTTAAAGGGGCATGAATAAGGAGTAATAAAAAAATATCAAAGGAAAAGCACAAATGTATACCTTTGGACCTCTTATGGCCAACTATTCTATCTCTTGTACTTTGCAGAAATGGTGAGACATTCTCCGCAGTGGATACATCTACATAAATAAAATATCTACATTAACCCATGAAATATTCCAAAATGTGGTGTATCTCTGTCAACACATAAAATTTGTAGCAACTATTAATCAAGTCACACGTTCACTTAACTTAATCACGAGATCATAGTATCCAACATCAGAATCCAAGGTAGTAGGAGTGTAGGGTTTCATAACTTGTTCACGTTCAACATCCTTTCCCCTACATACCGAAATTAGACACTACCAAAACTAGATGATAATCAACTCCCATCATTTGTGATATTATAACACCTTACATAGTGAATTTCTAGAAAGTGTTAGGAAAAACATGAATAAAATAATTCTTACTGGAAGTTGATATGTTGGCCAATTGGAAGCCCCAAGATACATGCTGCCCAATTGGAAGGCCCAAGATATATGTGAGATGGACACATAACCTAGGTAATTCAACAAATTAGTTCACCCTTCCCTCATAATTTGAAGTATAAGACACCATAATCAAATTCCCCATTAATATACTGCTTCTATGTTCTTATGCATTAGCACAGAAAAACCTCAACACAACAAAGTTGCTTAATCCTTCGAGCAAATTTAATAAAGAGAACAACAACGACAAGTTAGTGGGACATGGTGAAGGAAAGGATGTCAGAAGCCTTTGGAAAGATCAATACTAATTGAAATTATAAAACATGCATAACAATTGAAATTGTAAATTAGAATTTTAATGAAAGCTAATAAAATAAATATTATGGGCAAAACGATTTTTTCATCATTTCATTTTTGCAGTGGACGGAAAATGTCAACACATTTTCGGCCAAACTTTTGAAGTAATTTGACTGAGTTATTTTGTTTTTTATTTTAATGGGCATCGACAACAAACACAAGTTTGGTCGAATGTGGTTTTAGTTTGGCCGAACTGTTTTAACGTGGAACTCTATAACAACTCTGCTCTCGTCACCTTTTTCCAACTTCGGAATGCTTAAACTCCATAAAATTTGGCGAATTTTCTATCGAAACCAATACCAACATTTGCAGCATTGAATCTACATTCAGTAGATATAAGCTTTATGGAATTTCATAGAAATTTGCTACTTTTAATTATTTTTCTAAAAAATGTGTGCAAAACATTTCTGAAGGTCATTATGATTCAGTGAAATAAAAAACATGTATCTTCCAAAATACACTATAAAAAAGTATGAAAAAATTATGGTTCATTACATTGGTCTGTCTTTTGTAATGGTTAGTTTTTAGATTTTTAGTTTATAACTAATATGTTGAGAAAATTGACACTCAGCTAAACATCTTCAAAATGTGTATTTTTTCATATTGGTTCAATTCAAAATATTCTACGATGTGCATCAGTTGGTTTCATAAATATAATAATATCTAATTAGAGTTTGTCTAGATTGTTGCAACACATTTTGTTTTTTTCAAAAATGCTAAGTTAAAAAAAAATAAACTAGTGCTACAAAACATGACGTGTTATGAATCCCTTGATTTTTAAAGAACACACAGTCAAACAATTGTTAAGTTGACATATCAAATGTGAATAAAAAAATTTCAAAAAATAAGTAATAGAAAGCTAATAAGATTTCTGACAAGTTCTATGTTTATTGTAAAATGAAATTCTAAAAATGATATTTTTTTTCTCAAAAAAAGCAAAAAGTGTAACCCAACTTCACATTTTCACTACCTATTTTAAAAATATAAAAATTGTAAAATAAACACACTAGACTTGTTATGTGGTCTACGTGTTCCCACCCCCACCCCCACTCCACCCCACCCACTTAGCATAGCACCATCGGTAGAAAGGATTTCTATGAATTCGAAGATAAATTGCATAGAAAACTAAATTCAACACATAACTTAATCTCCAAGTGTGTTCAGTTGAAACACCCCTAACTAAAGTTTGTGCAGAGGCTAAAGTAGTCTACTAAGTATCATAAAGTTGTCTATTAAGTATCGAAATCGTACGTCTAATCATAAGTAAAATAAAACCAACATATGGCTTGGGTTTCTAGTCTGGCTATTTTGCGTCTTGAGGAAAGTTTGGCATCATGATTTCACGATGCCATTCTGGGAAATTCCATTGATCCATGATTTCTAGAGTTCTCGATGAAAGGGGAGAATTTGAACTACCTACAAAGAGTTGACAGGTTAGAGGCAGTTTACAAGGTAATCATTGTAATCACTGATATTCTAATTGTTTCTTTGTTGCATACAAATAGCTTAACTTGTTTTGGAACTGAGAAAAAAGTCACGTATATTTTAATTTGTCTTGGAAAATTATTACAAATAGTCATATAAGAAACTTTGTTTCACTATCTATTATAAAAATTTGGAAGATATGTTGCTTACATCCAAGACCAGATAGAGGCAAGGTTCTTCATAATACCTCTTCAGATCAACATTTTGATTCAAGCCCACGCCAATAATTTCATAAAACTTGGCATGAAATTGGGAAGCTTCACCACTATAATACAAATCAAACGGAAGCATTCTTTATTAATAATTGATAGTACCAACAAAAACAATAAATTATGAAGAAACCAAGACCATGCAAAGGATATTTATACGGTATATGAAATTAGCAAGTTGATCAATGGCTCTATCACCACCGGGCAACTTCAATGACATTAAATGAATTTTTCTTTAGTTTTCCTATAATAAAATAACATTCATTAGCATTTAATAATTGTGAAATAATGATAGCATTAATTTACATTTGGGAAATACGAAAAAGACAAATTCGAACATAATATATGTTTATTGTCTTTTCGCCTCGAGAAGAGGTCAAATAAAAAAATGAAATAAATTATCATATAATTAATGCACCAGATCGAGTATATAAATTGCATACTCAAAATAAAAAATAAACAAATTAATATTAAAAACCCAAAAACAAACTAATATTAAAAACCCTTTCTGATTACTATAGTCCCATGCCAAGCCAAACTAAAAAGACTAAAAATAAAAAAAAATAAGTAACAAATAAAAACATAAACATGATAACGACTATAATGAGTCAATGTAATACCATATTACTTAGTGTGTTTTAAATACAGCATTCTCATAATAAACTTCACGTTTTGAATCATATCAATAATTAGAAGTGTTAATTGGGCATTCGATGCAAACGTAAAGCTAAGGTTTCAAAGTTTAACAAACAAAACACACATTTTATTTCTGCTCAAATTCTTACACCAATTAAACTTATGTACACCACGCATACGATATATATCAACACTCACTTCAAATTAAGGTTTTACTACTGCCAGAACAGTTTCCACATCAATTTCCACACTGTAGTCAAACACAGTCATTATGGATTTTTTTGCACACTTCAATCAAAGCCATCCACGTCCAACAAAGCCTTCCACGTCCAACTGCAATGGGCTATTGTTTATTTTTAATGCCCATATTTCTTGCAATTGACTAACTCTGGACTCACCACTACTTGCTATAGGGCATTAAATGCCCTGGTACATGCATGCTGTATAACAATATAACACACTGTTTTTATTTTCAATTTATGTACCCACCAAGGCAGTGTGTTATATTGTTATACAGCATGCATGTATCAGGGCATTTAATGCCCTATGGCAGGCTGGTTAACCCTTGCCCACTACTCATGCCATCCACGCAAAAGAGCTTGACACGTTAAAGGAGTTTCTACACGAATTCACCAAGTTTGAATAAATGATGCATGGAAATTATAATAACCTGCTCCAGAAATTGTTGAACATTGTAATTGTAATTCAAAGTTTTCATATCTAAAATGAGAAAGGCAATCGCCTTACAGAAAACACAGAAGAAATACACCGAGGAAATTTTTTGGTCGACCAACGCTGAATTTTATTTAGTAAATAACTGCCAATTCTATAGTTGCCTAACCACGTAGTCGAATTCTTGTAATCCTGGCTCATACAACTCATCATCACCATGCAAATAATGGTTGATCCATGATTAGATCGATTTAATGGTGGGGCGAAAACACAAAGGAAGATCTAGTAACAAAATCATCGCTCCTGAATTCGATAACAAATCTTTTTGTTATATCATCTAATTTTAAATTCACTCACTGTTGCGGGTTGAAAAAGGTATGGAAAAATATTGAGACAATTAGTGGATATGGTTTTGGCTTTTTGTTATTATGTCTACTTCTCACTTCTCATTTTGTTATTTGATTAATTTTTTCTTTTTGGTTGCTAAAAGTCTCATCAATGTATCAAATTTAGATAAGAGAAGATTAAACATTTCCTAAATTCCTAGAGCATTTTACTGTATTTCCAATGAAAATTGGGTTAATTCAGACATAAATCCCTAGAATGGTTTCATTTTCAACCGCTTAGCAAAGAAAATGTCCAATCTAAACAGTGAATTTATTAATAGGTTCTCTTCATAGTGAAGAATCACACAAAACGTGACGAACTCTTAATACGTGGTGTGAAGTTGTTTTCGAAAATATGGATCTTCGCTTGATCTGACTTTCAAATTAGTTTTAAAAGTTCTTTATTTAGAATGACTATAGGATCTATGATTCTACAACCATTCTTAATATATCGAATTCTTTGATATGCTTTTAATTTTGTGATTTGCAGGTATCGAAGATGTGAAGTTTGACCATGATGAGTGGTTTACATATGGATGTCTAAAGATAATCAATAAGTATACAACCCTCTAAGTATCAACTACATATGGTATCGGACTTAAAGAAAAACGCAACATATTTATAAGCTATTCCGTTATGCTCAAATCTAGGATTCTTTTGTTGGAGTTGGTTACTTTTTTTTTCACGTGGAAAAAGCTATATTGCATTTATATAAGAAATATAAACAAGATCATTATATCAGTTCAGCTTTTCTTCACATACATGATATAAAAACATACGAAAGATCTATCACCAAGGCTCAGACCAAAACTGAAAGACAGAATTGTTCCACATATATGAGCTTATAATAGGATCCGCATAAACCAAAAAAGCTCCCAATAAGATTGAGCGGCATCTGAACAGGACTCCCTAATGAAACCAAAAATTTACAGACAATAAAGGACTGAAACTATAGAGGACTCCCAGTCCATAGCAAATCGAAGGCAGCAAAAAGAAACTGATCCTGGTATAATGCTTCCGGCCTCAGGATTATGTAAACACTCATGAAGAACCTGCGATCACTGGAAAAACAAAGCTTCAGCGACTATCATTTTGACTACTCTAACCTTGAAAACCCTTATGCGAAATGAGGAGTTAAGTTGTTGCTCAGATCTGGATGATGCCTTAATCTTTGGGAAATATTGTTTGTTTTTGGTTATCATGTTTGTAACCAATTTTTGGGACATCATAACTCTGCTACTATAAAACAAAGAAAAAGAATGGGGAGTCTTACACGAGAGAGTGTCTTGGTCAAATGGAGAGTGATTTACATTCTTTATTATTTTCTTATTTCCTTAGTTAATTGTGTTTTTTTAAGGAATAAGAATATAAGCTTCACTAACAGCGTGTTTTTTAAGAGGCTCCACTAAAAGTTGATAGATCATCATTCTTAACAAAGTTGAGATAAGCTTTGTATGAACTATTTATGCATAGTTATTTTTAATTTTATTTATCAATATTTTATGTGAGTTTGTCATTTTTAGTTTGTGAGTTTGGATGAAGTTTGTAACCTTGTCTTGAATCCTCCATTTTTTGTATTGTATCCTAGAGGAATCCACTTTGTAACCTTGCCATGAGTCTTCCATTTTTTTTTGTATCGTATCCTAGAGGAATGCACATAACTACTAGTAACATTCTTTCATATTTTATAATTTCCTTAGTTAATTGTGTTTTTTTATAGGAATAATCATATAAGCTTCACTAAGAGACTTAGTTGTTAGGATATTCCAACACATAGGAAATAGTTAAGTATAACTTGGTCTAGTATAGAGTTAGGTAAAGTGTGTTTCTTTACTATGTACTTTTGTAACTTACAATCCGACGGTCACGATATGTAGTGATTCGACGGTTCATTCTCTCCTCAGTATTACCAACACTTGATCCATGGCTTAACACCCGATTGGTCCATGATCTCTATTTAAATAGCATGGAGGGTCATTTGTAGGCTAACTGTTCATGAGAGAAGCTTATGTAAAATTTCATTCTTTTATTAATAAATTTCCTGAAGTGGCCACGTTGGCTCAGGCCGTGGAGTGTTTCCCTCTTTGAGTGTTTTAACCACGTCAAAAATACTAGTGTATTGATCTGTGATCTGTTTTTGAGCGGTGTCCTTTGGTGTTCTGTCTGAGGAACTTACCCTGTAAATTCCTACACCACATTATCCCATCGCTCATGCATTGGAGAAATCTTAACACAGCAAGCACACTTGCGTGATGCAAGTTCTATATGTTGCTCATGTTTTCTTGCATGTCACAGTCAAGAGAATGCATATGCTTAACATCTACACGTAGTGTAGCACAGCCCCATGGCAAGTCCACAAGGTGCATGCCATCTGCTTTCAGTTTTTTCTTTTTTGTGGATGCATTTAAAATCAGAGTGTGTTTGTCTTCATTGTTATATCTTTCATGTTCACTGGTTCACACGTCTGTGATGTTCAAGATCCATGCCTTCACCAACATGGGTCGACCAATGCATCGGTGCCTTCATTAGAAATATCACTTCACGTGATCAGACCCATGAACCATTAGCATAGGAGTAGGAGTAGTGTTTGCTTTATGTTTTCTATTCTTGATTGCAAGTTAGCTTTCTTTATTGGATTATTGGTTTTCTTGCCTTCTTTCTTTGCTTACTTGCTTTGCTTTCATATTTTCTTCTACTCTTCACTCTTTTGTTTGTTTATTTGTTTATGTCCATAGGTTAGTTTCACATGAAACCATGCATGACTCTTGAAACAAGCAGGGTAAAGTACAAGAGGACTTGTACAATAATCCATAGTTGGTTATCTATTGTCCATATCTCTTTATGTACAACTTGTTGTCTTTAGTTAATGATACACCAATGGAAAATACGTTCTGTTCAAAGTGGACCTTGCTGAAAACACAATACTTACATAGTAACTAGTATCACCTACTCTAGTTAGTTGTTTTTGGGTTAACCCTTGTCAACCCAATCAAGTAGAGTAAGCTGAGGGTGAAAACCTTAACAAGTATGTCGGAGGTATATAAAAAATACTTCTCTAAAGGAAAAACATCTTTTGCTCTCAATAAGTTGAGATCCCTCTTTCGCCTCTGAAATAAATAAGTGTTCAGCACGGTTATTGAAAAATGAAAATGTGAAAACTTTGAAAAAATGAATAAGGCGAAAGAATAGAAAGGCTTCCTATGCAGAGAGGTGACACAAGTAACTTTGTTAGGGTATTGACCAGGCTCGCTAGCAGTAGAGTGATGCTTGTGTTCCTGAGTGACTCTGTCGGGGTATAGTCAAGGCTTGTTGGTAGCAAAGCAACACTAGAGATGAAACTTAAACTATGACTTCATATTGTTTATGTACCAATATACCCCTCATCACCAATCGAAAAAAATGTGTTGAATTGGCTTGGAATGTGTGATGACCAACCAAGAGCATGGCAGGTGCTACATCCTTTAATCAAGGTAGTGTGGAAACCAATATGATCTAAGAATCGAGCAATACTTCTGGAGGTGTTAGAATTTCTTTCCACGAAACAAGGTCCACTCAAAGAGCTAGAGTCCTACAAGTGTGTTGCCAAGTGTTGTAGCGGATACAACCACCCTCCAAAATTTTTCCTTAGCTTTGTTTTGGAGCCTCCCTACCAAACATCCATAACATCATGTCATGCACTATCCAAGTACAATTGCTTCAATTGAGTTTAAGTGATACCAACCTATGTTTGTCAACTTGTTTGCCTCTCACCCGTAGGCTAAAACTCTGGGACTTAGTCATTATCTGGTTGTGATGCTCACTTAGGAAACTGCGTAATTTTGGAGGGGAACTAGCCTTCCCTCTAGAAATTAGACAATCCATCTGGGCTTCTTGTTGGGCTCCAGAAAAGTGCAATCTAGCCAGGCAGCCTTCCCTCTGAAAACTGCATAATCCAGCCCAACACTAGGCTTCATCTCAAAAATTGTGCAATTATGACTAACAGTCAGGGCTTTAGTCTAGAAATTGCGCAAATGTCACTACTAGGCTTGCAGACTATTGCATGTGCTCCTAGGTTGACTAGTTCCCTCCTCGACTAAGAAATCTTGATTTGCATGCATAGGTTGCTTTTCCCAAGAAAGAAAAAAGAAAAAGCAAAAAAGCATCCCTAGATTTTAGGGATCCATTTTTAGCAACTAGAGGTTACATGCAAAAGCCGTTTTAGAAACCTCCTGCCAAGTGTCGCGTTTTCCTAGATTTGTGGCATGCGCGTCATAAGCCTCATTCTTATTAAAACTTATTTATTCATTGTTGTAGAGTTCATTCCTCAAATCGATCTTGGAGCTTTAGCATCCCACATCGCATCTAGGAGCATTCAACACATTCAACTCAGCTTTTTCCAGGTAAGTCTTCTTTTCATGTCTTTAGCAGCTTTTCTATCGCTTATATTATTTTGCTTTGTGTGAATGTCATTTTCTTGGTTTTGTTGAATGCTTGTTGTTTTTTTGATGCAGGTTATCTTGTAGAAGCATTGTTTTAGTTTTTCATTGCATCTCACCGTTGTCACATGCGTCATACAATTTCTGCACTAATAGTCGTCGTTGCAACAATTCAATTCACACACATGCTTGCTTTCCCATTTTCTAAAACCTGAACTCACTATTTACATGCATGATCATTCACTCTTTTTTACACTCAACTTCACCATGCATTTAGACTTTTCATGTTTTCAGACGTCAGTCGATGGGTCTGGGCTGTCTTGGCTCGGACCTTGCCTTGCCCAACTGGCAATGCACATTTTTTAGAGTGAAGGCTCAACCTTCCTCCCATAAATTGTGCAAATTTGGCACATCACTGACCTTCAGGCTTGCTCTATGCAATTATGAGAGGCAGCGCCTCGCTGACCCTAGAAATTACGTAAATTCAGTTTGTTAGTTGCAGTTCTTGCTGACTAAAACTACGCATTGCACAGTTTTAGCCCTCGGTAGGCCATCTTGGACTATTCTGCACTTACAGTAGTCATTCAACCTCTTGACGGCCCACACTATGCTTTGCATAGTTTTAGGAGTTAGTCTCCCAGCCTCCCGGTGAAAATTGTGTAATCTTCCCAGTCAGTCACCCAGGTATGTTGCATGCTAGTCCTCAAGTTTCTTTTGGTTTTCAACTGACATATTGTTTTCCATGAGTGTTGTTATGTTTCTAGGTATCACAGGTGTTCATCCATCTCTCAACAAAACAAGTACAATGGCTTCCAAGAGATTGGGGTCAAAGGACACCGTTTAAAGTGCAAGTGGAGATGCAGTCGAGCAAGTGTCTATGCACTTGCCCATTTATGAATACACACAGTTGTTCATAGACAATGATATCAAGATGAAATGGAAGGACATAAATTATACGTTCTTGGCACATTTGCGGAACATCTGGAAGACCGCATGTTCTATGTCAACATTCACAAGTCTGGCTTGTACTAGATTTCATGTAGGTATTCCACGTTTCCGTCCATGGACATGATCCACTAGATTGTCTCGCAGACCAATCTAGACACAATGGTGTTGAGCAGTGTCAGTGGAACACAACTTGCAACATTCAAGGTGAAGGACTTTCAGAACATGTATCACTTACCACAAATGGTGATCATCATGGAAAAACCCTTCAGTAGACCCAAAAACAGTGCAAACTCAAGAGATATCTTGAAGACTTTAGTGAAAGAGCCAACCAGTTTCAGAACAACACCTAGCCAGGTTTACAAGATGATGATATTGCAAAAGGCATATCGGCTCTTGGTCATCCTTGCAGTCCACTTATACAGCCAAGAAAGCACAAAAACCTTCCCGCAAAGTTGGTTGATTGTGTTGGATCAACTGGCGAGTGAAGGAAGACCTTGAAACTGGTCCGACAAGTTGGCTCTGAGGATGAAGGAACAGGTAACAAAAGCCCGACATCCACGGAAGGGTCTACAAGCAAAGATATACATGTCCGCTTACATATTAGATGTAGTCTATGCCTGTGAGAAATTCCCAGGCATAGGTTGGGCATGGACACCTTCGGAAACCTCTTTGCGCACTTATTGCAAGTTGTTCTTTGAATGAAACTTCCATGGAGTTATCATACAGTTATCAAACCACTTCATCACCCTGGTGTACAGGATCATCTTCGAGCAGGATCGACCTTGCATATCGCAAGAAGAAATGGAGGCATTGATCGACATACCAGATTGGTATGCTTCATCCCTTGGCACCTTCATATGGATTTACAACACAACAAAGCCTTTGGATATTTTTCCAAATGTTTCCATGGACAAGCTTGTCATGCAAGAAGTGTCGTATCAAATCTCAACAGTGTTGTCAGCTAGACTGCACAGGAAGAAGAAGGCACCTTAGCCCTCTCTTCCCTTGTGGATCAGGTTGTATGAGATCTAGAATATCATGCATGCTGAGGGCAAGATGGAGGAATTCAAAAGATTCACGTTTGGCACCAAAAGTTTCAATTCGTATGACCCGTATTGCTTAGTGAAGGACCATTGTTCGAGAGTGAAACATCCTTGGATCCATGTTGCATGTCATTGGCCTGAGGAATACCCATAGAGATATCGTTATCACTTCTCCAGGCTCAATGAACCGGTCAACATAGCTGTAGAGTGGTTAGCAAAGCATAAGGAAGCATCACCTTAGAGGGCAGCCTCATTAGCAATAGCAGAGGGTATGATACCTCTGTGTGACAAAGGCAAGAGAAAGGTTATTGACAACGCAGAGGCAGAGAAAACATGTAAGTTCAAAGCAGATCCACTTATCCTAAAAGTAGCTTTGGAGATTGAGGCTAAGAGGCGACAATGCGATAGGAGGATCATGCAAAGGAAAATATAGAAGCATAGGAAGGAGGAAGTAGAAAGGGAGTTGTAGGAGTCGAAGCAGTAACCCAAGGAAGAAATGAGTTGCATAGAAGAGAGAAGGAAGCACAAAAAGGACAAGTATAGTAGGAGGGTCAACATGAACAGATTGGTGAAACTGTGACCATACTGGTTATAGAATCATCTGAGCACTTGGCACAAAGAAGACAAGGTGAGAAGTCAAAGGAACATGACCATGCTCAAGAGATTGAACCAATGTTAGAGAAGATGGACACGAATATGGTTTAGCCAGAGTCAAATTAGGATATTGACTGCATGCCTCAAGACCAAGAGGTCTCCCAACTGAATTCACTAGATCTCGAAGTAAAGCAAGTCCCAAGTGATCAAGGAGACACATAAATCCTTGAAGAGAATCCAAAAGTGGAGATGCACAACATATCTTTTGACTAGTCACCACATAAAGTTGTGAAGTCGTACAGAGTGCCTACTCTAGATTTCCATGTATCTCATGCGTAGCTTGAAGAGAAAGTGATCATGTCCGATGTATGTAAGAATCCTACTGCATTGGCCGATGCTACCAAAGCATATGCCGAAACCACCAGCTTGATTGTTAGATTCTTGATAGTTGAGAACGAACACTTGGCTAAGGAGTTACAAGTGGCCAATCAGGGAGGAAACAAGTTACAGTGTCCGCCAGAGCAGAGATGAGGAAAGATATACTAGATAAAGTATCATCTCTTGAGACAGTCACGTGGAAGTTGTATTCTAGATTTGCCACCATGCATAAGTTAGTTGTCCATCTCAATGGTTGGCAGTAGTGTTGTGCTAGGAGAGCACGCATCTTGTGAGATCTGCACATTATTATTGATCACATGCAAACATGGATAATGAGATACAAAGGAGCCCCATTGCACTTGCCAAAGATGATGAAGCCAAAGGTGGTAGAGTTGAAGGCATGCATTCAGATTCAGATCCAGAACTATGAGGAACTCTTGTAGTTCATCACCAATTTGTAGGCTTCACATGAGCAGGTGTTCAGGAGCATGGATGTCATTATGTGCATGCATGTGATCCGCTCCATTGGCACACTCACTGAGGTGAAGTCAAATAACATGTACTTTGATGAGTTTATGCGTGTAGCCACCAGTACAAACTTGGAGATCAACAGAGAAACTATGCATCAATATGTTGTTGGTATGGCTGCACTTAAGACTATGATGCACATGTTGTTAGACGAGTTGGACAAAGGTGCCAAATCAGTTTACTCGGATGCAACGGAGGCAAGAATTCACTTTCAAAATTATGTCACCATAGAGTACACAGACACCATAACGGACTACCAAGCTTGGCATCAGTTTGCCACGATCGATCATCGTGAGGAAGTCGAATAGTTCGTCTTCCCACAATTTTTTGAATCTTAGTGATGTCTTGCATGGCTTACTTGAACCTATTTTTGTCTCACATGGGTACATGTGCAGATTGTAATGTAAACATGTTGTAAAAGTGAAATACCGAGTGTCCATAATAGAATGTAACAGTCATGTAGTAGTTGAAGAGTCATGAGGGTAGGTGAAGAGTCACAAAGGGGAATGTCAAGGGTCACCCCACCCTTTTCTATTTATAGAACCTCATAACTCATTGTATAGGCTTTTGGGTGCCAAGCTTCCTATAGGTATAGCTTAGAGAAATCTTCGAGTGTATTGTAACGAGCCTTGGCTTCTGCACAGTGCAAAGCTAGTATATCTCTTTGGAGGAGCAGGTGGTAGTGACTGTCACATTCCACTATCGGGACTAGTGGCTGGTCATAGTTGTATGTATGATTGGATATTTCACTCTGTTAATATAACTAACCCAACACATTTCATGCATATGTTGTTATTTTAGTTTGGCTATCTTGGTTACTCTAATGATATATGCAGTTGTGACTTACGCATGTATGTATGGACTATTCGGTATATGTTTGTATGAATCTTTTCAAAATGTGTTGTTGATACAACCATCATTTTGGATCGTCAGTTATCCTACTTTCCATCTTGTGATGTCTTTCTTCTAGTGTGTTCCCTTTCAAGTTTCGTGCTATCACAGTTTTCTAAGGGGTGCACTCAACCCCCATTCTATGTGTTAGAGCCTTTTATGTACCTTCCTTGACTTGCTGCAAAGGTCACACCCTTGCTACCAACAAGGACATCTTGCTTAACTTTGCGTGCAACTGCGGTCAAGGCGATATCATACTACCCACTGTTGGGACTCATACACCAAAGGGTTTGAGGTCTAGTTGGGACTTCTTACTAGGGAGATCCCCTGATATGTTGGTGGGTCCAACACTGTCAACATTTTTAGCATTAGAAGGGGGGCTAGATGAAAATCGGAGTCCTCACATAATGTTTTGAATCTTCGCACATATGTCATGGATATCATGATAGTTCTTCCTCCACGATGTTTGTCTAATGCACATCTCATCGACATCACGAAGGAGTTTGATCTCTTATAAAAATTCATGTATGATGGTGAAGGCAAAGTGGCTTGGCTTGAGTACTTACATGACTTCCTTGCATTCTTGGAGGATGCAGATGAGTTTGATAAAGTCAAGGTGTACTTGTTGCTTTTACACACACTTCACGAATCCCTGGAATGATAGTGCCACAAACCACCTCACGATTGTCTGCACTCACTTAAGTAGTTCTATGATCCAATTCAATATACTTTCCATCATTTTGATCCTGAACCTCCTCACAAAAAACTATTAAGACAATGGAAGACTCTGCATGAATTGCCTATGGATTTTTGGCAGTGCTTCCGTGTACTTCAGTTTGAGGCTCTGAAAAGCTAGATGAAATTCCAATATCTTTGGGACATATTTGAATATTCCATTCATAAATCATTCTATCCCAAAATGAATTTTAAGTTCAAATCCCGCTCAGCATAATTCGATGATGGAGTTGAGAAATCACAGGCAGACACAGCTGCTATCACAAGTGATTGTCCACCTTCCCCTCATCAAACTGCTCGACCCCTGCAGAGTGATGTGGGAGAACATGTACACACAATTGTTCAACTATCGCATCCTCGCACCCTCACTACTCTTAATTTCTTCACAGAATTGATTGGGAACCCCATGGGTTGTTATATGCATTTTTTACCTAAACTTTTGTCTTCATGTTATGCTAATCCTTCGCATTGTATTGTCTTATGTTCTTCCATTACAAACTCTACACCTATTGTGAACAAGGATCAAGCCATCCACAGAGTCAGTGTTCCACAACCAACTTGCACTGTCATTTATGATGAGTATGACTGTGAACCTGAACATCAACCCACAATGAAGGATGATCTCCTTCTATCCTCACCTCCTCCTCTTTTTCTAGACATATTTGGTGATTCTGTTATCTCTAACTTTCCTTGTGTAAATCAATCCTCGGATGCATCCAACATTGATCATTCGCAGAACACACCCAATGTTAGTCCATCATTCGATAGCGGAGAGGACAAATTCTTCATTGAAAATTCACTTTATTTTTCATCTATTTTTTCCTGAAACGCATAGGGTGAACATTATTGCTTCTCATTTACCCCTCTATTTGATTTATCTGATCATGAGGATGTCTTTGAAATTATTTATTTCTCTAATCATAGATGTCGTGATGTATTTACTCCTGTAGTTGATCATAATGTTGATTCTATTACTGTTGATATTTCAAAGCCACCTATTTATGATGACCTATCAGTCGGTGAAGTCAAAACCTCATAGGTTGTTGAGGCACTTCAACCCGAGCTTATGGTTATGTCAGGCCCTCACTGTCCTGATGTTAGTTTCACTTTCGATCACAAAATTTTTGAGACACCCAAGGCTCCTCATCACTCATCTGTATGCATTGAATATCAATCTAATGCACATATTTAACTTCCTCCACTTGAACCACATGACCCCATCAATGATGCAATTGATGAATCTTACAAAGCAAGCACACTTGCGTGACACAATTTGTCTATGTTTCTCATGTTTTCTTGCATGTCAGAGTCAAGAGAATGCATATACTTAACATCTACACACAGTGTAGAACAACACCATGGCAAGTCCACAAGGTGCATGTCATGTGCTTTCACTTTTTTCTTTTATGTGGATGCATTTACAATTGGAGTGTGTTTATCTTCATTGTTATATCTTTCATGTTTGCTAGTTCACGCAACTGTGTTGTTCTTGAACCATGCCTTCACCAACATGGGTCGACCAATTTGTCGGTGGCTACATTGGAAATATCACTTCAGACAATCAGACCCATGCACTGTTAGCTTAGGATTAGGATAAGTGTTTGCTTTATATTTGGTTTGCTTGCATGCATGTTCGCTTTCTTGCTTGGTTTGTTTATTTTCTTTCCTACTTTCTTTGTTTACTTTATTTTCTTCTGCATTTGCTTCTTATCTTCACTCTTTTGGTTTTTTTCTTGTTTATGTCCATAGGTTAGTTTCTCATGAAACCGTGCGTGACTCTTGAAACAAGCAAGGTAAAGTACAAGAGAACTTGTACAAATATCAATACTCAGGTATATGTTATCTTGTCTCTTTATGTAGAACTTGTTTTCTTTAGTCAATGATACACCAATGGAAAATATGTTATGTTCAAAGTGAACCTTGGTGAAAACAAAAAGCATGCACGCTAACTAGTATCACCTACACTAGTCGGTTGTTTTTGGGTTAACTCGTGTCAACCCACTCAAGTAGAGTAAGGTTAGGGGGGAAACCTTAACAACTATGTCAGAGGTATATACAAAATAATTCTCTGAAGTAACAACCTCTTCTGCTCTCAATAAGTCAGGATCCCTCTTCCGACTCTGAAATAATTAAGTGCTATGCATATTTCTTCAAAAACGAAAAATGAAAAATGAAAAAATGGAAATGTGAAATGTTTGAAAAAATTAATAAGGCGAAAGAAGAGAAAGGCTTCGTGCACAAAGAGGTGATGCAAGTAACTTTGTTAGGGTACAGACTAGGTTCACTGGCAGTGAAGTGATGCTTGTGTTCCTACGCGACTCTGTGAGGGTACTTTCCAGCCCCACTGGCAATGGAGCAACACCAAAGATGAACCTTAAACTCTAAATATCATATTGCTTGTGTAGCAATATACCCCTCATCCCCAATCGAAACAACTATGTTGACTTGGATTGGAATGTGTGTTGACCGACCAAGAGCATGGCAAGTGCTACATATTTCAATCTAGCTAGTGTGGAAACCAGGATGATCTAAGAATCGAACAATAATTCCAGAGGAGTTAGAATTTCTTTTCACAAAACAAGGTCCATTTAGAGAGCTGGATTTATACCAGTGTCTCACCAAGTGTTGTAGCGGATACAACCACCCTCCAAAATTTTTCCTTAGCTTTGTTTTGGAGCCTCCCTAACAACTATCCTTAGCAGCATGTCCTGCAGTGTCTAAGTACAAAAGAATCAATTGAGTTCTAGTGGCTTACTGGCTTGTGCTTGTCAACTTGTTTGCCTCCCACCCTAGGCTGACACTCAGGACTTAGTCATTTTGTTGCTATGATGCTCACCTAGGAAATTGCGCAATTTTGTAGGGGAACCAGCCTTCCCTTTGGAAATTGTGCAATCCATCTAGGCTGCCTGCTGAGCTCCAGAAATGTGCAATCCAGCCAAGCAACCTTCCCTCTGAAAACTACAAAATGCAACCCAGCACTAGGCTTCATATCTAAAAATGTGTAATTCTGACTGACGTCTAGTCCTTCAGTCAAGAAATTGAGCAATGCATGAGGGACAACTAGACTTTCTCAGCTCAGAAACTACGTAAATGTCATTCCCAGGCTTGTAGACTATTGCATGTGCCCCTAGGTTCACTACTTCCCTTTGGGACTGAGAAATCTTGATTTGAATGATACTAGGATGCTTTCATGAAAAAAGAAAAAAGAAAAAAAGATTCCCTAGATTTTAGGGATCCATTTTTAGCAGCTAGAGGTTACATGCAAAAGTCATTTTAGAAACCTCCCACCAAGTGTTGTTTTTTCCTAGATTTGTGGCATTTGCATCATAAGCCTAATTCTTATCAAAAATTATTTATTCAGCGCTACAAAGTTCATTCCTCATATCGATCTTAGAGCTCTAACATCCCACATTGCATCTAGGAGCATTCGACACATTCAACTTACTGTTTTCTAGGTAAGTCTGCTTTTCATGTCTTTTTCTGATTTTATATTTCTTTTTGTATTTTTCTTTGTGTGAATGTTGTTTTCTTGGTTTTATTGAACTCTTGTTGTCATTTTGATGCATGTTAGCTTGTATAAGCATTGTTTTAGTTTTTCATTGCATCTCACTGTTGTTGTATGCATGACATTATTTATGCACTAACGGTCGTTGTTGTGGAAACTCGCTTCACACACATGAATGCTTTCCCATTTTCTGAATCCCGCACTCACTATTTTCATGCATGATCATTCACTCATGTTTGCACTTAGCTTCACCATGCATTCAGACTTTTCATGTTTTCAGTCACCCACTAGCAAGTCTAGGCTGCCTTGACCTATACCTTGCCTTGCTCGGATGGAAATGTGCATTTATGAGAGTGAAGGCTTATCCTTCCTCCCATAAATTGTGCAAATATGGCCCAGCACTGGCCTCTAGGCTTTCTCTACACAATTTTGAGAGGTAGTGCCTTGCTGGCCCAAGAAGTTGTGCAAATGCAGTTTGCTGGTTTCAGTCCTTGCTGACTGAAACTACACATTTCACAATTTCAGCCCTGAGGATGCCTTGCTGGATTATGCATTGCACACTTCCAGCAGTCATTCAGCCTTCTGATAGCCTGAACTATGCTTTGCACAGTTTTGGAAGTCAGTCTCCTAGTCTTCCAGTGAAAATTGTGCAATTTTCCCAGTTAGTCAGCCAGGTATGTTGCATGTTAGTCCTCAAGTTGGTTTTGGTTTTAAACTGACATATTTATTTCCATGAGTGTTTTTATTTCTCCAAGTACCACAGGAATTCGTATGTCTCTCAGCAGTACAGGTACAATGGCTTCCAACAGAGTAGGGTCAACATACACCATTGAGAGTGAAACTTGTGATGCAATTGAGCAAGTTTCTATGAGCTTTCCCATCTATGAAGACACCAAGTTTTTCATAGACAAGTATATCAAGATGAAATGGCAGGACATCAATGACACCTTCTTGGGCATGTTTGAGGAAGATCTGGAAGACTGTAGGGTCTATGTCAACATTCACAAGTTTGGCTTGTACCGGATTTCATGCAGGTATCGCGTGTTTCCATGCGCAGACATGATCCACTAGATTGTCTCACATATTGATCCAGAGACAATGGTTTTGAGCGGTGTCAGTGGAACAAAACTTGCGACCTCCAGGGCAAAGGACTTTTAGGATATTTATCACTTACCACAACCGGTGATCACCATGAATAAACCCTTTAGGAGACCCAACAATAGTGGAAACTCAAGAGATATCTTGAATGGCTGGGTGAAAGAGCTAGCCAAGTTCACAAGAACACCCAGCCAATTTTAGAAGACGAAGATACTACAGAAGGTGTATCAGCTCTTGGTCATCTTTGCATGTTGCTTATATAGCCAAGAGAGCATAGAAACCTTCTTGCAAAGTTGGGTGATTGTATTGGATCAACTGGCAAGCAAATGAAGACCTTGTAACTGGTCTGACATGTTGTCTCTCAGGTTGAATGAACAGGTAACATAAGCCTGACATCCTCTTAAGAGTCATCAATAGAATATATACATGTAAGATCACATACTGGATGCAGTCTCTACCTGTGAGAAATTCCCAGGCTTGGGTTGGGCAAGGACACCTTCGGAAACCTCTGTACACACTTATTGCAAGTTTTTCTTTGAATGCAACTTCCCTGGAGTTATCATACAGTTATCAGACCACTTCGTCACCCCTGTGTACAAGATGATCTTTGAGCAGGATCCACCTTCCATGTCGCAAGTAGCGATGGAGGCATTGATCAACATAGAAGATTGGTTGCCTCACCCCTTAGCACCTTCATACATATGTAAAGTGAAAATAAGGCTCCACATGTTTTACCAAAGTTTTCCATGGACAAGATCATCATGCTAGAAGTGTCATATCACATATTTACAGAGTTTTCAACTAGACTACACAGGAAGAAGAGGGCACTTTGGCCCGCTCTTCCTCTATGGATCGGGTTGTATGAGATCCAAAATCTCAAGCATGTTGAGGCCAAGATGAAGGAATTCAAAAGATTCACCTTCAACACCAGAAGTTTCAATCCATATGACCTGCATTGCTTAGTGAAGGACCACTATGCGAGAGTGCAACAACCTTGGATCCGTGAGGCATGTTATTGGCCTGAGGAAGACCCATGGAGATGTTATTATAACTTCTCTAGGCTCAATGAAATGGTCAACATAGTTGTAGATTGGTTAGAAAAGCAGAAGGAAACAGAATCCCAAAGGGAAACCTCATTAGTATCAATAGAGGGTAGTATACCCATGCGTGACAAAGGCAAGATAAAGGTTGTTGATAGAACTGAGGTAGAGAAAAGCTGCAAGTTCAAAGCAAATCCACTTGTGTTGAAAGAAGCTTTGGAGATTAAGGCTAAGGGGTGACAACGCAACCAAAGGATTGCACAAAGGAAAAGAGAGAAGAAGAGGATGGAGGAAATAGAAAGGGAGTTGCATGAGTTGAAGCGACAACTGAGGGAAGAACAGGAGTTATGCAAAAGAGAGAAGGAAGCGTAACAGGGACAGTTACAACAGGAGGAGAAACATGCATAGATTGATGAAATTGTTCCCATACAGGTTATAGACTCATTTAAGCAGTTGGAACAAAGAAGACATGGTGAGAAGTCGTAAGAGTAGGACCTTTCTCAAGAGATTGAACAAATGTTAGAGCAAATGGACCCAAATATGGCTCAACCAGAGTTAGATCAGGATATTGACCTCATGCCTCAAGACCAAGAGGTCACCCACCAGCTTCACCAGATCCAGAAGTGGAGCAACTCCCAAGCGATCAAGGAGACACAAAAATCCTTGAAGATAATCCGGAAATGGAGATGTAAAACATATATTTCAATGAGTCACAACACAAAGTTGTGTAGTCACGCAGAGTGCCTACTATGGATGTCCATGTATCTCCTGCGTAGTTTAAAGAGTGAGTGATCATGTCTAATGTGAAAAAGAATCCAGCTGCATTGGTCGATGCTACTCAATCATATGCCAAAGCCACCAACTCGATTGTTAGATTATTGATAGCTGAGAACAAGCACATTGTAGGTTTTAACCCCATATAAAAATTACCTGCATATGAATTCTAAAACACAGAAAATAAAAAATAGTGAGAGCATAACACATAAAACAAATATACACAGAGATTTTCCCCCGGATCCCAAAACCAGGACTACCAGATTGATTTTTCATTATGTTCCTCTCAATGTTACAATACATATATATACATGCCAAAGCATCCAATAGCATGGACCGAAAACCATCGCGGTGAAAACCATGTGCAAAAACCATGCACAAAACGATAGGTAGGTCCGCCCACCTAATATAGGGTCCAAAAAGAAAATTCCTCGAGGCACAGCCCTGAACTCCGTAGATGGGGGATAACCACCCCCCTCAAACCCCCTTGTGACCCCCTCGTTGCATAATCAACACAATGAAGGAGTTATAAGTGGCCAATTAGGGAGGAGAGCAGGTTACAACATCCAATAGAGTGGAGTTGAGGATAGTGATACTGGATGAAATATCGTCTCTTGAGACCTTCATGCAGAAGTTGTATTCCATATTTTTCACCGTGTATAAGTCAGTTGTCTCCATGTATAAGTCAGTTGTCTATCTCAACGGTTGGCAGCAGCGCTGTGCTAGGAGAGAACGCATCTTGTCAGCTCTACACACTGTTGTCGAACACATGCAAACATGGACAATGAGATACAAAGGAGCCCCATTGCACTTGCTAAGGATGATGAAGCCAAAGGTGGTAGAGTTGAAGGCACGCATCCGGAGTCAGATCCGGAACTATAAAGAACTCCTACAGTTCATCACCAGTTTGCAGGTTTCACATGCATGGGTGTTCAGTTGCATGGATGTCATTGTGTGCATGCATGCGATCCCATCCATTGACACACTCACCAAAGCAAAGTAAAAGAACAAAGTTTGACTAGAGTTGGACATGTAATTTGATGAGTTGATGCACGTAGCCACTAGCACAAACCTAGAGATCAGAACAAACATTATGCATCAATATGTTTTTGGTTCAGCTGCACTCAAGACTATGATGCACATGTTATTTTATGAGTTGGAAAGAGGTGCCAAATTAGTGTACCCAGATGCAATAGAGGCAAAAATTTTCTTTCAAAAGGATGTCACCATAAAGCACGCAGACACCATAATGGACTACCAATCTTGGCATTAGTTCTCCACCGTCGATCATCACGAGGATGTCAAAGAGTTGGTCTTCACACAATTGTCTGAGTCTTAATGATGTGTTGCATGGCTTACTCAAGCCTATTTTTGTGTCACATGGGTACATGTGCAAAGTGTAATGTAAACATGTTGTAAAATTGAAAGACCAAGTGTCAATAGTAGAATGTAATAGTCATGTAGTAGTTGAAGGGTCATGAGGGTAGGTGAAGGGTCACAAAGGGGAATGTAAAGGGTCACCCCACCCTTTGTTATTTATAAAACCTCATAACTCACTCTACAGGCTTTTGGGAGCCAAGCTTCCCATAGTTTTAGCTTAGAGAAAGCTTGGAGTGTATTGTAATGGGCCTTGGCTTCTCCATAATGGAGAGCTAGTATATCTCTTTGGAGGAGAAGGCGACAGTGACTGTAACGTTCCACTATCGGGACTAGTGGTTGTTCATGGTTCTATGCATGATTGGATCTTTCACTCTTTTAATATAATAGAGCTAGCATGTTTCATGCATATGTTGTTATTATAGTTTAGTTATCCTAGTTACTTTAATGATATATGTAGTTGTGACTCACGCATGTATGTATGGACTATTCTGTATATGGTTGTATGAATCTTATCGAAATGTGTTATTGGTACAACCATCACTTTGGATCATCGACTATTATGCTTTCCAGCTCGTGATGTCTTTCTGCTCATGTGTGTGATGTGTTTCTGCTTTCTAAGGGGCACACTCATCTCCCCTTATGTGTGTTAGAGCGTTTTATGCACCTTCCTTGACTTGCTACAAAGGTCATACCCTTGCTACCAACAAGGACATCTTACTTACCTCTACGTGAAACTGTAGCCAAGGCGATACCTTACTATCCACTGTTGGGACTCCTACACCAAATGGTCTAAGGTCTAGTTGGGATTTATTACTGAGGAGATCCCCTGGACATGTTGGTGGTTCCATCATTGTCAACACTATCTCACTCTCTCTCTCTCTCTCTCTCTCTCTCTCTCTCTCTCTCTACCCTCCAACTCTATTACTATATCCATGTCTCATCTCCTCTCCCCCCTTGTCTCCATCTCTCATTCTTTGTCTCTTTATCTCACTCAAAAACATACACAATCTCTCTGAATCAGTTCCTTGTCACTCCTTATCTCTATACAATTCTCACTCTATATGTCTTTCTTCTTCCCTCCCTTTCTCCCCCTCCAAATCCACCTCTCTATTACTCCCTCTATCCTCCTCTCTCCCTCCCAATATTTGCGTCTCTCCCCTTTCTATCCTACCTCCCTCTCTCTTCCCCCATTACTCTCTTCCTGTCTCTCATCCTTCCTCTCTCTCCCTTTATCTACTACCTCCCTATATCTTCCTCTCTCTTTCTCTTCTCTTTACCCTCCAATCCTCTCTATTTTCCCTCCAATATTCTCTCTTTCCCCATCTCTCTCTCTCTCTCTCTCCAACTATGTTACCATATCCCTCTCCTTACCCTTCTCTCTCCTTATCTCCCTCCTTTCCTCCATCTCTTCTTCTTTGTCTCTTTCTCTCACCCCTAAACATAAACAATCTCTCTCCATCTCTCCCTTATTAATCCTTCTCTCTCTCCACTTCTTACTCTCTATATATTTCTTCTTCCCTCCATCTCTCCCCTCCAACTCCATCTCTCAATACTTCCCTCTCTCATCGTCTCTCCATTTCTCTCCTACCTCCCTCTCTCTTCCTCCATATCTCTCTCTCTATATACCCTCCAATCCTCTAACTATCTCCCTCCCTCTCTCCTCTCTCTCCCCCCTCCATCTTTATGTCTACCTCTCCCTCTCTTACCCTTATGTACCTCTTTCACTTCTCTCCCTCTGTCTCTCTTCATTCCTCCTCTCCTCTCTCCTTCAGTTGATCTCCATCTCTCCCTTGTCACTCCCCTTATCTCTCCCGCTCTATCACTCTATGTAGTTCTTCTTCCCTCCCATATATATCTAGAGTTAATAGATATCATGATATATTAATATATATTATATTATAAGAAATTTAATATTGTATTAATCCAAAGTTATTAAATTTAATAATATTAATATTATAATATATGAATATGAATAGATTTAATAATAATATTATTATTAATATTTTAATATTAATCTTTTTTTTTGCATAGTATTAATAATAGTTTGGCCCATAGACTTCACCCAAATAAAACTTTTTTTTAGTGTTCATAAATATAAAGAGGTTTATGGAGTAAATATAAAAAGAGTTTTTATTTATCCTTAATCGAGGTGCATGCTGATGGTAATAAGACCTGCATACGAATGAGGTTGATAATCCCAAGGTGCCTCCTTGCTACCCTCCACATACATGAAGCAAATGGAATGGTGGCTCTTGGCATGCGAGGATTTAATGCCATCCTTGAAGGTGGGAGGGACATAAGTGTGGATGGATAACCAATGTTTTCCACAGTAAGTTTGGTAAGTTTCTTCATAGTGAACTATGTTTCACTCTGATCTGATCCATGCAGAAAGTTGGCTTGGAGAAGGCTCCGCTACTGTATTTTCCCTGGGCACGGGTTCAATCACAACTGTTTCAAGTTCTAGTTCATGGGTCCCCAACTCTATGACAACCCTTGGAAGCTTTGTGTTTCTGGGTTAAAGCTCCCATCTAGGTGGTTTACAGGGTTGTAGTTTGTTAGTCAAAGTAATTGTAGGTACCAAATTCTCATGGCTCACTCTGCCTCTGGAGAGGGAAATGTTTCCTAGAGCTCACGTGGTCAAAGGAAAATCTCTAAGGAATCCCCTGGGGGTAACCAGCCAAGCTCCTCTAGGGGTAGAGCTCGGGGCTGAAAGTTGGTTTCAAACATCATCAATGAAGCATCAACAACATATCATGCAGGCACCTCGGCCTAGGTTTGTCAGATCATCAAGGAATGGGAAGAAGGGATTATGGACATCGATTTGGATGATTGGAAAACATTAGTTCTTGATGCTGGTCATACCATATGCAGGGAAACTCAGTTCATGAAAACATTGCACTGGTATTGGTTGATGAAGATCCTCCTTGCCAAAGCATTAGTTCAAATTCCATCTGGTGTGGCCACGACCAATCATGGGTTTCTAGATTATAGAAAGGAATTTCAGAAAATTCAGTTTTAGTTACAAAAGTAGAATGGACACCTCAACCATGTTGAGAAACACATACCATGCATCCCTTAAATAGAGCTCCTTGGCTCCAATGCAAAAGGACCTCTTTCATGTCAAGTCTGTGAAAGATGATTAGCTTGGTGTTTGTCCCTTTCTCTTTCTTTTTATCGTATGACACAATCCTATAATGTTCAGTTTGTTTATAGTTATGTTACAGTTATTTAGATTTGAGACAGTACAAAGAAAATCATATTTACTTGGCATGAAGGAATTTACATGGCATGAAGGATTAGAGTTATCACATTTTGTTACTGGATGGCCTATCATGCCGTTAGGTGGCCAAATATTTGGTTTTCCTCTAGGAAGATTGAGGCCACATAACCATATGGATATGGATGTAACTTGGCCTATTTTGATGTTAATGAAAAGAAAGGTCCTACCAAGCTTATAGAAACAAATATATATATATATATAATATATATAATATAATTATATAATATATTATTATATAATATATATTATATATATATATATATATATATATTATACTTAGCTCTGGTTTATTATATTTTTATTTGTTTACCATAACTCTATTATTTACCATGGTATTTGGCCCATAGGCTTCACCTAAATAAAACCCTTTTTTGAGTTTTTGTAAATATAAAAAGGTTTATGGAGTAAATATAGAAAGAGGTTTTATTTATTTACCATACCTCTTGGTTTATTTATATTTTTATTTATTTACCATACCACTTTTTTGAGTGTTAGTAAACCTCTTTATATTTTAAATTTATATTGTGTTTATACATAATAATAATTAGATTGAATTTTAAATAAGACTCACATTATACTAAAAATGTTAAATGCTAAATGTTAAACATTACATGTTTAATTGTTTACATATTTACATGTTTGCATGTTTACATATTTACGGGTTTACTGGATGGCTTATCATGCCGTTAGGTGGCCAAAATATTTGGTTTCCCTTTAGGTAGGTTGAGGCCACATAACCATATGGATATGGATGTAACTTGGCCTATTTTGATGTTAATGAAAAGAAAGGTCCTACCAAGCTTATAGAATTCATATATATATATATATATATATATATATATATATACACGATAGCTCTGGTTTATTTATATTTTTATTTGTCTACCATAACTCTATTATTTACCATGCTATTTGGCCCATAGACTTCATCCAAATAAAACCCCTATTTTGAGTTTTTGTAAATATAAAAAGGTTTATGGAGTAAATATAGAAAGATGTTTTATTTATTTACCATAACTTTTGGTTCATTTATATTTTTATTTATTTATCATATCTGTTTTTTGAGTGTTAGTAAAGCTCTTTATATTTTAAATTTATATTGTGTTTATACATAATAATAATTAGATTGAATTTTAAATAAGGCTCACATTATACAAAAAATATTAAATGCTAAATGTTAAACATTACATGTTTAGGTGTTTACATATTTACATGTTTATGTGTTTACATATTTACAGGTTTACATATTTATGTGTATTTACGTGAGATCTACCCCATACTCAATTGTAAAACACCTCTAATATAAAAATAAACATTTATTAAATAAACATTTATGTCTAATTAAATAAAATTTTCAATTAAAAAATCATAATAAAAAATAAATATAAGATAAATGTGAAAAGCCACGTGAAGATAGAAATTTGGTTTTATTTTCATTATAACTCACATTTTTCCCTTCTTTTATACTTTGACAGGTCTCCTATCAAAATTTCAAGTAGGCCAAGTTCTGGTTTATTCTACGTGAAATTTTAGTTTGAGATATTTTAATTTTACACTTCATATTTAGATTCAAGTAAACAACTTTGGCATCTTTAGTTTGATTGTGGATTTAATTTCCTATTGCATTCTAGAAATTAATTTTAAATTTTTTTACTGCGTTGCTAGTTTACTATTCTCTTCTAATATAGTTAGGATTTCCAAAAATTTCAATTTTATATTTTCGTTGTTTTTTCATAGTCAATTCGATTGTTTTATTCTTGAATAATCTCATGGGAAGGGCAAAAGAAAATGATAACATTTGGACTATGTTTTAATGCCTTTTTTAACCAAAAGAATCCCGATTATCATTGCGATGTTCTTGACATGTGATCAAAATTTCGACATTTGTGGTGGAACACCTTTGCTACACAGATTCATATATATAATACTAACCATTAGGACTTAGGTCTCTTCCATGACTTCTCTTTTGAGCACATTAAACCATTAAACCAATTGTTATTGTAGGTGATCAATGGCGGAAATAGCCTTAGGATAAATTCTAGGACTGAGTAATTTGGAAAGAAAATAAAAATACTCTTGCACCTCCCCAATTCTGATACACCTGATTGCAAATGTAATATCATCCATAAACCAAAAGTGTAATCAAAATTTAAAAAATGAAGCTAAGAGAATTGTGAAAAGTATAAGTAAAAGTATAAGTAAACTCGTTGCGATTATGGGTGCCCATTCGCAATAGGACTATACTTATATGATATTACGGAAACTTCACCAAGACTATGAACATTCATAGGCATCTTGATAATTAAGAATTAAAGAGATATTAAGAACACATATAAGTAATAATTTCACTCCCCCAAAGTGAAAGCCCTATCTCATGGCCATAGACTATCATTTGTGGATTGAAAGTTAAAATTTAATTAACCTCATAAATTAAATTAAAAAGAATATACATCGATTCCTTGATGTTTAGTGTTTGATGAGAATATCTTTCTAAGGACACATGGTAATACCCCTAACTAATAAATTCATTATTACATTTTTGGGCTTATTTTTAAATTTAGTGTGAATAAATGTTTGAGAGGGAATAATGGATAGAGATAATTTCTTTGTGTAATATGTCACTCATTGTTGATTCTTCAACAATTTCCTTTTCATTTTCTTGAAAATGAAAAACAAATGAAAAGGATTTTATTAGACTTTGAAATTGTGCTATATTTTATCAGTTTTGTTTTTTACTACACTCATGATTGAATCTCATGAACTATGTTTAAGGATGAGTTTATTTGTTTCATGATTAATAACTAATTGTGGATGATTGGATCTACTACTTGCACTTTTTTATTATTTTAGGGTCTCTTTTACTACATTGATGATGGAACCTCATGGACTATGTTTGAGGATAAGATTATTTGTTTCATGATTAATAACTAATTGTGGATAACTGGATCTACTACTTGCACCATCTTTATTATTTTATGGTTTTCTTACTTAGTAGTTAGTACTTGTATGAATCTAGATCACCACCTCAGAGTTAACTTTTTTAAGCCATTAATATTTTTCATGGATTTGACTCAAAAGTCCATTGGTATGGGTTGCCTCATTGATATTTTCTTTTATTCGATTGGTGTATGTATTTCATCTTTGTGTATGTTTTAAAGTGGGATTCACCTTACTCGTTTTCATTAGGATTCTATTGGATTGAGTTTATCCTTTACTCTAGTTTGTGGTCAATGAGTTATAGCAAGGAGAGTAAGTTAAAACATGCTAATGGCGGAAGGTAAGTTTTTCCATATATAAGATTTGGAAGCATTCAAGAGTTATTTATTTTTTTTGTGAAGTTGTCTTTCAAAGGCTATAGATTTCAAGCTACCCTCTTCGTGTTCTTTGATTATTTCAGAGTATTTGCAAGAAAATTATGTACATTATATTGTTTGTCTAAAGGCTTAGTGGTTGGATCTCTATTAACTACCTATTTCAGAGGGGTTATTTCATTTCTCGTGATCTCTTTGCCATATGCATGTTGAGTGCTCTTTATTACGATTTTATTTATTCTTTTATGGACATTGATACATGCACATTCATTATAAGGAATACTATTTTTATGTAAGTATGGATTTTAAAATATTACAAATATCATGAGCTGATTAGCAAAGTTCAATTTGATATAACAATTTTCTCTACGTTTAACATTTTCTGCACTTACCAAAAATAATGAATATTAGAAATAAGTTTTATTAACAAAAGTGAATAAATGTGCAACATTACTAAAAATTCAAATTCTTGCCGAACTTAATATGTAACCCTAGGCCTTCCAAGAAAACTTAGGGTTATAAAGATATACCATGTAAAGAATTAAAAAATCAACATTGAAATGATCGTACCTTTGTTAGTTTCAAAACCTTTCAAATAGAATACTTACATGAGTAACATTTTGGAATCATGAACCATGCATATCTAATTTGTTTGTCTATTCTTACTTGGATATCTTTTTGTTTTTTACATTATACCAGGTGGTATGGTTGTTGATCTCACTTGCACTATGAAAACCTCCCTCAATCTCATTTTTCCAATGTATTTTATTATCCCATTCTAAGTAATCTATGCTGTAATTTTATTAAGATTTCGTATTTATGAACATAAATTGCGCCTACATTTATTAGATTTGGCTTTTTTTAATATAAATGGTTATACCTATTCTACTTGGAATGGGATTTTCAAGATTAAAAACAAAAAGTAGAGGTCTAAGAGGAAGTAACTATGGATGAATTTGAATGATCAAATACTAAGTTAAAATAGTGCTAAGAGTCAGTCAACAAATTAATGGTGGTGTCATTCTATTATTTTCATGATTTTCAAGGAAAACAAATAAATATATTAGATATTTTTATTAATGTTTATATATTTAAACATTTAAATAATTGAAAAGACAACATTTTCATCTAAATTTAAGACTGAAAAAAGTACATACTTTGTAATTACATAATTTACATTGATAAGATATTTTTAAATTCTTAGGATAACCATCATTTATCTATATTAGTATTCAAATAAAGGAGTACTAATCATTTAAAATTTACTCAAAGTAAAATTCTTCATTTTGGTATTTGGGTCTTGAACTTCTAGCCTCATTTTGAAGTCTTAAATGATGATTTTTTTATGTACCAATTGACTCCCATTGGGGCCCACAAACCTTTTGGTGTTTCATATTCTAGGGTTAGGATTTTGGACCTCTAAGGTTCTTGCTTTATGTTTAAAGGCTATTCTATTGGACTCTTGTAATAGCTTTTGATGAATATGTTTAGTCGTAATTTCTCTCTCTTCGAAGATAGCTATGACCATTCTAACATGTATTTGTTCTACATTATTTTGTATTTCATTTATTTATTAATAGAAGTTGGACTTTTACCAATTATTATAACAACGGTTATAATTTTCTAAGTATGTTTTATTTATTTTCCTACATTTCATTTCATTTATCAATTTACAGAGAAAATTATTCATAAAAATTGAATTTATAATTCAATTCAAAATTACTTTTAGAATGTTATATAGTTTGCAAAATAAAATATCCCAGGAACACATGGTACTTAATTAAAATTAATACATAACGACGTGACTACTATGGCTATGTTAGGTTTAGCATCGCAAACAGTAACGAGAATGAAAAACGTGATAAAAACTTATAGTACAAATTATATTTTCTATTCATTAATCAATTGTGATATTACATATATACATGAGTTTTCTCTCAAGATAGGAAAACTATCTTGGACACACAATCTGTTGGTTGAGAGAATATCTCAGCCACACACCAAGCTAGGGAAACCACTCGTATAGAATAGGAACAGACTCTTTACATAGAAAGTCACAACTGAGACAAGTAGAATTACATTTTCCAACACTCCCCCTTAATGAATACTTGTCTCTATATCAATCTGTAAGATCTACATCTGGTCCAGTCTCATAATTACACCTTGCACCTTGTTCATGGAATTGTTGACGTCCATATAAAGGAACAACAATTTACCAAAATGCATGGGTTCCCAACCGCTACAACTGCGAGTCTACTAGGAAGTCTTTCACATACATGGTTCATCCAACCTCTCGATGAACTCCCCCTAAATATAAAAAAACCTCATGGAGTCTAAAACCAGTATGGCCCACCCAAGTGTATCCATCCCGCATTGCACACTCTTCTAGGGTGCTAAAACTCTCTTACAGAGGGAACACATAACAAAGGGTATGCATGTCTTTCTAATTCTTACAGCAAGTACATAAAACGTTTCAAGACCACAACTAACCATTACAAAAGAGTATATGACATGTATATTTGTTCTAATTACAATATGTGACTCATACTACACCATGAATCTGTTCCACAAACTCACACTAATTCAAACAAACTCGATTGTTCATCATCCTCCAATTTTTTATGCAGCTCCTCTAATGCCATTTTCACTGTCATGTCTTCATTATATCTCATGGTTAATCATTCCTGCAATTAAATTTGTCTATTGTTGGAATGTCCAATTCCAAGAAAGACACAAACTGGCGACTACTTGGCCAAACTAAATGTCACAACAATACAACATCCAATTCTTTTAACCAGATTTACATGAATAGTATTTTTACTTGAAATACATGCATGTTGACAAAATAGAGGTTGGAGTCAAGACACCATGTGATTTCTCTCTGAATTCATCTTAAATCTTTAATAAATCATATGGTATTTCATCTAAAATATGATCTAGTTCTTCGATCAAAGCATGGAATCTACCGAAATTGCTTCGATGTTGGCTTCAGATCGCTGTTGTAATATCTCGACTCATCCAGAACATGATACCTACCATCCAAACATAGCCTCAAGTGTATCCGAATCACAAACTTTATCTCCTCTTTCTTGGGCTCCATGTCGGCAAGCATCAGTTTCTCTAGGTTAAACCACTTCGAATTTAGAGTCTTGTGATCCATTCTCCTTGGTATAATGTTCAAAGGAATGATACATTTCCCTAACACTTCATCCTTGTTGGGCCCTATCCGATCTATGTTCTTCAAATGGCTCAGCTGCCAGAAAGAGGAGGTCTTCGTTCCAGAGGGGGCTCATGGTTCGACTCTAGGAAAACATGGTCTTCAACATCTAGTTACCTATATGAGCCTTCACAGTCACTTCAGGATACCAGGCCTTATCACTGGGCTGAAGATCTTGGGCCTCTATAACATTAACCGTAACATACTAGAGCTTCGGGGAAAGATATACCTTAGAGTGGATATTCACCAGGCCCTCCAAATGAACCATGGCCAAGTCAGAATGCCAGGCCTCAGGGAAGGACTAATCCTCCTAGGTACACATCCAAACAGCCAACATGATTTCCCCCTTGGGGACCTTGGAACCCATTTGGTCCTCCAAATGGTACCATTGAGGCACCAGAGAGCTATCAGGCGACACCCTCGTAGGGACCTCGTTAAGGTCGAAGGACACCTCCCCTATGAAATCATCCTTCACAATGTATTTGTCCTTCACGACCATTGTGGTGATTTGATCTTTGTTAGTCCATTCTTTGACCTTTTGTTTGACCTAATTCAGTGAGTTGATCTAATTCGTTGACCTTTTTGGTGATTTGATATGTTGTCAATGCATCCAATCCTCCTTCACGTGACAATCCCACCACGTATTCCACCCACATCGGCTCCTTGGCACGGCCTTTGTTAGCCAACAACTCAAACCCAGGTGTGATTTCTCCTCTTCCCACGTCAACTTCACCCACAAACCAGACAAAACAACACTCTGTTTTATAAATCTCCCTTCTCTGTTTCGAGTAGAATGGGGTTGGAGGAGGCAACCTTGGGCTTGCTGCTTCGATGCTACTCTCGCCTCCACTACAAGCTCCTTCAATTCACCCAGACACCCACCTCGCAGAAAACATGCAACAATGCACTTCATATTCCCGCATTGCCTCACTGGCGAGAGATGCATCCTACTGAACATATGAAAATTCACACGACCGCAAGATTCCAACACAACCAACGATCTATGCAGCGATCCATTCGGATCCTGTAGATCCCACGATATCAGCCACCTGCATGGAGGCACCATAGAACATGTTCAAGAAATTTCTCGACCTTCAGTGATCTTGGTCTCCAAGGCTTCAGGCTCTGCACCAAATTGCACCGACGCCATTAGTCTCAGAATCCACTAATTGATCCTCAACTACATCTGGCATCACCACAGATTTTCATCTAGGGTAGGATGCAGACAAAACACCACTCCCTAGTTCGTTTGGCTCACTATTCCATTGATTCTCACTCTTCGACTAACAGACACACAACAGATTGCGCAGTTAATTCGACGGCTCGACTTATGCTGCCGATTTGATATCGTGATCTCTTAGGCAGTCCAAACCTCGACCTTCGATGCACAAATAGGTAGATCCTTAGTGTTGATGCCTCCTCTTCTCAACACAGATGCCTCAAAAAATTAGGCATTTTCGAACAACAATCTCAATGGCCTCTCCTCAACACAATTTGTGGAGTAACCCCAAGAGCTATGATAGTCTACAGAAATTGCCATATATCTCGGAGACGACTGCTACCTATACCCCTGTCAAATGCAACCCTCAGCTTCGTGACTGCCTCTAAGCAGCGCTCCGTGCATCTTACACAATGTGAATGGATCGTCGCTTCTGAAACTGATCTGTGCACCTCTACTCCAATAGAATGAAGGACCGACATCATCATTCTAGTCTCATGGAGATATGGAATCATGTTGAATGTTGAAACAATGCTTGAGCAGAGAGATCTCTCGTATCTCCATCGTTCCACCATGATGGACAAAGAAAGAAAAAACTAAAACAATTCAAATATATTTTCTTATTTCACTCAGCTCAGGATGGGCCACGCCCAGGAGGGGCCGGGCCCTCAAGGATCTGATACCATGATATTTCAACACATAATATTTTATGTTGTTTGTCCATCTACTATTGCTTCACCCAACTAATATCCACTGCCACAATCAATTTCTTCTAAAATCATTTCCAATCTTAGTCTCTTCATCTTCAGTCTCTCCAACTTCAGCATTTACATGTTAAATTGATCGAGCTCAACATGTTTCAGTGACAAAACCCAAAAATATTTTAAGAAAAAATTCCTTTTACCAAGCATATACTAATTCACGGCATAGTGGAAGTCCAAATGGTGAGGCAGCTCTCACATGGAGACGCTGCTCACACTAACTCGTAAGTGGATTGAAACAGAGCGTGTATGTTCCTAAAAAATTGAAGGCATTTTCAGTGACACCTTATGGTCCACACAACTTTAAATGGATGCACCAAACAACACAATGGATCCATGGTTCCAGTAACTCAATGCACAAGCAGTGCACTATTGAAATCATAATTTCAACTGCCATAACAGCTGAACAACTCCACGACATTTAATCAGGAAAACCACCAGTTTCATTTCGCACCACTTTTCACACAAAGCGGTATTTGTCAGAGGGCCTCCGAACACCCTGACTTGCTGCCACACGTCTAGTGTATAACTCCAAAATTCCCCATCCCTTGGACATTAAACATCGTTTGGGTTGTGTGGCTGCAGGACCCGAATTGTGTTCGATCAAGTCAACGAACCAAGATCTCATTCAACCTGCCAGAACATTAGTTTTTGTTTTTGCCGCACGTTTCATTTAATGCATTTAATACTTTTCCATAGTCTTAGGTAAAATTTCTAAAGTTTTCATACGGCATGTAATTTGTTTTTGGTTAACCCATATGGTATGTACGCCATATAGTTTTGGTTGTATGTGTTGACTTTATAAATGATTATTGCACACGGGTGGAGAAGTAATTTTGGTTCGCGGAAGCAAATAGAAAACCAGGGAAGAAGAGAAAAACAAAAGCTCAGTAGTGCGGAACCAAAGCAGGGTTGCGAAATTAGAGTGAGGATTAATTTTCAAATGAAGACATTTTGTAATACGTAGCAACGTGATTAATTTTGCAATGGCTTGTGTGCTGGAGATTTTGAAATATGCAGGGAACGCATAATGAATTTTTTTTTGGGTATTACAACAGCATATGAAAAAAATTTTTTACATCAGTAAATCAATGTAAGAATTTTTATTCTACAGCAGTAAACATAAAAACCCTTTTTACATCAGTAAATGTAAATGAAGATTTTACATCACAGTGTAAAAGTCATTTGTAACAGAGGCACAATAATTTTGTTTTTGGTGAAAGTTCTTGGTAAATCCCTCTGAGAAAGAGGAAGAAATATCTATCAAGATTTTTATTAATGAATATAAAGGCTTTATTGGTGTGAAAAATCTCTGTTCTCAGAAATTTTATTTGCTTCCCTGTGCAAAAGATCCTAAGGAGAAAAACAGAGCATTGCTCTGTATTCAGTTAATTTTTGTTTTTGGGATTTTACCAGAAAAATCCCCAACAGTGCTATCAGAGCAGATCCAGGCTCTTTGAAGGTGTAACGAAGCTGAAGGAAGGTTCCTTTTGTTGCAGCAGTAAATCTTCTCCAGCAAAGTGAAGTCTCAGGAAAAAGGATTCAGGTATTCCTCAAAGTTTTTTTTTTGTTACTGCTGAAGAAACAGTCAGTATTTTAAATACACAATCAAGGATTTAGAAGCATAGTTAAAGAGTGCTAGAATGGCTAGCACCAGCACCAACATGGGTATGTTTAATCCTCAATTCCCACAGTTCAATGGGAAAAACTATGAATATTGGGCAATAACCATGAGAACCCTGTTTGCCTGTCAAGATTTATGGGAATTAGTTCAAGATGGTTTTGAAGAACCAGCGGATGAAAATGAGTTTAATAGATTAACTCAGGCAGAGAAAGATCTACTGAAGAGCAATAGGAAGAAGGATTCAAAAGCCCTTGTATTTTTGTATCAAGCAGTGGACCAGAGTGTGTTTCCAAGGATAGCAGCAGCTAAGACATCCAAAGAAGCATGGAAAACCCTCAAGATAGCCTATCAAGGCATGGAGAAAGTGAAGACAACAAAACTACAGTTGCTGAGGATAGATTTTGAGAATCTGAACATGAAAGAGTCAGACAATATTGACTCATTCTTCACACATGTGATTGGATTGGTCACACAGATGAGGACTCATGGAGAAGTTATTGAAGAAAGAAGGATTGTGGAGAAACTTTTGAGGGTCCTACCCTCAAAGTTTGATGTGATTGTCACCACCATAGAAGAGACAAAAGATCTCTCAAACTTTTCAGTTGATGAAATCCATGCATCACTGATAACACATGAGCAGAGGTTGAGTAGAAATGAAAAATCATCTCTAGAGCAAGCCTTCAAGATCCAAATGTCCTTTGGAAGAGGAAGAGGTCAAGGCAGAGGAAACAAGAGAGGAAGAGGCAGAAGCCAAACCAGAGGTGGAAGGAACAACCCAGCAAATGCTCAAGGAAGAGGCAGCAATCCAAATCAGAACCAAGGCCAAGGAAACAGCCAACAAAGAGGACAACATCATGCTCAAGGACAAAGGTATGAAAAATCCAATGTTCAATGTTATTACTGTAAAAAATATGGGCATTATGCCAGTGAATGTAGGAAGAAACAACATGATATGAGTAATAGACCAAATGCCAATATCACTAGAGAAAATATCAGCCAAGACAATGTGTTGATAGCTTGTAACATCGCTGAAACAAAGAGTGATGATATATGGTTTTTAGACTCAGGTTGCAACAACCATATAACAGGAAACATAGCCCTGTTTTCCAATTTAGATCAAAACGTGAAATCAGAAGTTACACTTGGGACTGATAGCAAAATTTCTGTTATGGGAAAAGGAGAAGTTAAAATATTTACCAAGAAGGGTGAAAAGAAAACCATAGCAGATGTCTACTATGTCCCTGGAATGAGGTGTAACCTCTTGAGTATTGGACAGCTTGTCCATAAGGGGTACAATGTTTTCTTTAAGAATGATGT
>APFE030816188.1:0-33985 GCA_000404065.3 Pinus taeda
GCTGGGTCAGAACATATGGTTGTAATCCTCTTGCTACTTTTCATCTTAATAAAGCTATTCAATTTTTCCTCCATATTCTTGTATGTTTGCTTAGATATGCATTTGTATGATTAACACACATCTAGTCCCGTGTTATTTATGAATATAGATATTTGTTCTTTGATAGTAGTATGTTGTTGTGATTCCACAGGTGCTCTTTGAAGCTGGGCAGACGAAGAAGAAGTGGTGAAACTCTATCAGGAAGGAGAGGAATCAAACAAGGAAACCAAGCGCAAGACTAAGGTTGGTCTCCTTGGTTCCACTCTCATTTATTTTCATAAAGGAAAATGAAAGTAGACTTTACTTGTTTGTTTCTAAGATAGCCACCAATCTTAGTGGGAATAGCAACATCCGAGTGGACACTATTCCTGGTAACAAAGTGGCGACTCGACTAGGGAGCGACTAGATTGTTTGTTAGCCTATCTTTGTTTCTTTTATAAACTTACAAACAGAGCCTGAAGCCAAGCCAGCTAGCCTTCGAACTGCATTTGTTATACAAATGCGAAGTAGATCAATGATGCTTCAGTCTATCTCCGGGTTTTGTTTATGAATTAAACAATTGATCTACAAACAGTCTAATTGCCTTAAGTGGTGGCTCTATTAACCTCCTTAGATCTACCCTTCTGATTTACATATACTAAACATCACTTACTCGGCCTAAATCCCTGAACTGGATTGCAAATTGAGTAAAAACTCATTCAAAGTCTCGCACTGGTACCATCGCATCCTGCCTTCAAGGCAGTTTGTATGCATCACACTTCCCGAGTGCAGTAGGTGTGCTGCATACTGAATTCACTGTGTGACAGGGGCGATGGTTAGGGAAGGTTAACTTTACCTTCAGACTTTGGTTTTTCCTCACTGTTTTCATTGCCGAAAGAAGATTAAACGTTTGTTTGTCATCTTAGACTGCATTTTAGGAATTGCATACACATCACGTGGCGAACCTGAAAGGGAAATTTTTAAGCAAGATCAACTTAAAATAAATTTAATGAATCTAACAACGCTTTGGAACCTAACGCACAACATCTAGAGGTCTAGGCTAGAGACGTATTCCGGCATCGTAAAACCTGGTAACTGTTGTTTTCATTGTTGGTTGGGTGATTCCTCCACTCTAAGACGGCAAGTGCCAGTACGGACTTGTGCTCCCATGTCTCGTCGAGTATATTTTGGGAGACCACAATAGGCTGCATCCTTTATCCTTAGGAAGCCATGTTTGCCACCCTATCAATCGCAATGCACTGAACAGAGCATTCGGGAAGATTGACTGTCGTACCGTAAAAATTATTCAGCAGTTTTGCGATTGATTTGGTAATCCCCTCTACCTAGATCTCCAGAGAAGTCCATTTTTATCCTTTTTAGACTCCTTAAAGGAAAAGGTCATCTGAGCACTTGTCACTTCAGGCTCAATAAAAATCGAAGGCGACTAGAGTCATCTTTTGTTTTTTCTCGACTCTTTAAATTGAAAAAACAAGTTGTGTCAAAGCGTCTAAAATTCATTTAATTCGAAAAACAGTTTTCCCTTTTATTATGAGTTGATCAAGTAATCCGCAATTCTGGAAGAAAGTCAAACAAAACCCTGTCATTTGCGGAGAATTACAAGTCAACCATCGTTGACTCCGGAAGCGAAACCATTCCGAACAAAGTGAACTCATTTGACCGGATCAAAGTCCCCTAGGTTGGTTGGAGCAAGCACTCCAACATCCTCAGAGACTCTGGTTACTCCGAACATTTCTGGTATCCCTGCCTCTACAGAAGAAATTCCGCAACAACAAAAGGACATTACAACTGATCCTAGTGTGACGGTAAACACTTCTATTCCTGAGCCGGCTCCATCTACAATTGATTCGGAAGGTGTTAGTCCCCAACCGTCTCTTGCTGCAAAACTTATATCTTCTCCGCCACCAGAAATATTTTACGGACCTGACAGTCTGCCTCTTCCTCTTGGATTGATTGCCATAGAAGAGATTGTGGAAGATCCTCCATCTAGTACGCCAACGCAACTTGGAGCTGGGATCACCCTGTATCCTTCTTCATCAGAAGATATTCACCCGACATCGAAAGTTCCTGAAGAATCGCTAAGGAATCTTTTGGATAGGCTTAATATGTCTGAACAACTGTCGACATCAAGGAGTGTGTTACCCAACACAGCAGCAGCAGAAGCTCCTTCTGCTACTCCGACAATGTTCGCCGGTGTGCCATCTGTCCCAACCAGCTCTCAATCACTGGATGGAGTCTATCCAGGGGCTATTTCGACAGTATGGACTGTTCCTGTTTGTTCGTCCAGAATTATCTCTGGAATCTCTTACGTTGAGTCTCAACAAATTGATCCTTCACAAGGTCAATTTGGGCAAACTGGTTACCAAAGGCAAATCATTCCTTTGAGTACTGGATTACCGTCATATGGAGGGCCATATACCCTTTCATTGTCTTCTTCGGAAGGACAACCATGCGTGAGTTCACAACAAAATTTGGGTTATGCTGGAATCATGACTAGTGGTTGGGTGCCAATCCTACCTCAACAACCAAGAGTTGTATGCTCAATGCAACAAAGTTTACCTATGACAAACATCCCCACTACATCGGCTATTGTGGAAGTATTGCAAGTACAAGTGTTGCCAGTTGTATGCCAACCTCAAGTTTCGCAGGTTCTAATGCAGCAATCTCTTGTACCTACGGCACAACCGCAATAACCAACTAGTGGAATGGCACAGGTTAAAACGGGGAACGCCAACCCCCATCTTGGTCAAACAGTCGGTACTGGACAACAACCCATGGCTTCACAACCATGGCTGGTGCAATACCAACAACCGCAATTCCAGCAAGCTTACCAAGGATATGAGCAACAAGTCTTTGCAAGTAATGGGCAGCCGTGATCAACCATATCATAATGGTTATGCCATCAACCTTACAAAAGTTACCAAAAATCAAATGCATTAATGCTGGTATGCAAAGACCAACTGCTCAAGCGATTCCATCCTATCGTGGGTATGCTCAACCAAGCCTGAATCAGCAGTTGCCTTTTGTGGCAACTTTAGAGTTACTGGATCTAAGTCGACTAACGAACAATCCAATTGCCTACGCCCCTTGGTGGCCAGCGATTCCGCATAAAATTCCGGCTGATATTCCTAAATTTAATGGAAATCCGAGCAAAGACCCGTCGAATCATGTGATGACCTTTCATCTATGGTGTTCTTCGAACACTCTCAATGATGATTCAATTAGGCTTCGCCTCTTTCAGCGAACGCTAACTGGTCCGGCAGAAAAGTGGTATATCGAATTGCCTAGATCTTCGTTTGATAACTTTAGTACCTTAGCCACAACCTTTTTAACCCATTTTCAGTTACCTATAAGGTACGAAATATGAACTGAGCTACCTACCAATTTCAAACAAACGACGGCCACTCACATATCTGATCATATTCATGAATGGCGACGTCATCGTAGAATGGTAAAAACGTATGTTCCTGATCAGCTATTGGTTAAATGGTTTATTAAGTCACTGTTACCTGCTATTACAGAAGATGTGGCAAAGGGAGGAGTCGTCACTGAAGAGTAAGTTATTGCTCGTTCACAATATCTAGAGTTGATCTATACTCAGTCTGGCATGCTCTACGATAAAATCCCTGATGCTCCTGGACTAGATTTTTCCGTTCCTCCCCCTCCTAAATCAAACAAAGACTCTCATGCCGGCAATGGCGTGATAGGTACGACTAGTACAAAAACCATAAAGGCTACGTCAAAGAAATCCTGTACGGTTTCTAGTCAAAATGCTAATGACAAACTTCTTTCCTTAGAGGTTAATGCCGTGTTGACTGACAAAGGCAAAGAACCAAAACAACCAAGAGACAAGAAGAAAAAGAAAGGGAAAAAGAAGAAACAAGAGGAGTCATCTCCTAAAAAATCTTCTGCAAACCCTTCTGGGCAAAGGAAACCTCCTTTAGGGTGTCAAATATGCGATGAGGATCATCGGACAAGAGATTGTCTATATAAAGCTGAGGTTAGAAAATTCTTCAAGAATTCAAAAACCTTGGCAGTATTGACTGATCCGTTTCTGAACCCAGGAACAAATCTAGTTGCTAGTGACAATGCTTCCCCATCTCGAGTGCTTATGTTGTCCATTTCGAAACAACAAAATGATTCTTTGATATCGACAAGGAATAAATATTGTGGAAATCCACAGATGTCGAAAAACAAGGCTACAGATCAACCTAGTAGTTTGACAACAACTTCGACCAAAGTTGTGCCTCCCATCATTCCTAAGCTAACGATAAAGCCGGCAAAGGGAGTAGTACATGTTAGCCTCCTTCTCATAGCAGGTATTCATCTTTCATGATTGACATTTTTCATACCAAATATGTCATACTTTGCAAGCTGCAATGTTCCATATTTGCTACTGAGGCCAAATAAGTGTCCATGAGAGTCTACTAGCCTAAGTGCCTCTGCTGTATTCCAATTTTGATGAGTTATTCCATTTTTGAAAAAATTTCAGTTAGAGGGAGGTCCAAACAGCTTAATCTTGGTCTCCCTAGGTTTCAATTTCCTGTTGTGGAATATAGAGAATCATTATCTGTCCAAACAGCTTAATCTTGGCAAATTCTTAGATAGGTAGAGAAGCAGGGGTGCTCAACAGCCTAATCTAAGCCCCTGGATGAAATAAGTATAGATGTAGATAGGAGGACAGTAAAAAAGAAAAAAGTTGAAAATATGGGTTTGCTAGTTCAAGTGCACCCAAACCAAAAGAAGAAAAATGCTAGGTAAAGTAGGCTAGGTAAGTAGTTTTGTGGTTGCAGAAATCAAGCTATGTGGTTCATTTCATGTTTTCAAGTGTTATATTTATCCAGATCACAGTTTTGAGGCACTCTTCCATTTTGATCAGATCAAGCAAGGCATCTCTAACTCCCCCTTCTTCTTATTTCCCAAATCACTCACTAACATCCCCTTGAGGACCTTCGGATCTGCCCAACCAGTCCAGTTTTCACTCCATCCTTGTTAAAAACCAAGTTGACATCTGAGTTGAATTAGTGAAAAGAAGCCACATTTCTTATGTAACAATTAATCTTTACACAATCCATTCATTTCCCTATGCTTAAGTTTCCATAACTTGGCATGCATCCCCTCCTTTTCATTTAGAAGACCTCATATTAACATCTAACCCTATTATCTAGCTCCTTAAATCATTTCCCCTTCCCCCTATTCTACAAAAGCCTATATAAAAACCCCAAAAATATTAAATATTCATCCCCATGGCAACTATAGCCTAATAACAAAAGTCAGGAAATATTAGGTTCATTTGAGATCTAGTATTAGCCCTTCCGCGTCTACTTATCCTTGTGATTTATTTGACTTCTGGTTAAATAAATAACCACATTAACCTCCCCCCACACATAAAACCATACCACACCCTCTGTGCACATTACATTTGGATTTTATCAATGTCTGATTAATAAATAACCATAGTCCCGCGCCAAGACACATTAACCTCTAACCTAAAGTCCAAAACCCACCCAAGTCTGCGAATAATTAACGTTTATCGTGCGCGCATTTTTATTAAAACCCGTTCATCTTGCTCTCCCGTCCACCGTTGGATCACTCCCCACAGATCCGACGGCCCTCATGCATATCGGGCGCCCCTTCATAGCGGTGCGATAGTACCCAATAGTCGACGGTTTCACCGTCGTACACTTGGACAATTGTCAACTTTTCATTACATCGGGCCGCCCTTGACACATACCACTGCCGTACCTAAAGCAGTCCGACGCAAACCGCTTACCGCCCTCCCCTATTGCTTACGTCACCGCATGACGATGCCGCCACCTCGCCTGCCACCGTACTGTACCCGCGCCCTGTCACTCGCTGACGTCATCATCCACGTCACCCTTCCACATCACCCTGCCACATCATCTTGCTGACATCATCCGTCGTACCGCTGACATCATCCGCCGAAAGAAAAAGCGCGCAAGACGAAAATGCAGCTTAGGAGGCCCATAATAAAAAACTGAGGCAATTTTGGATGCGCGAATAGCGCTAATCGCGCATTGCTACGAGAAAAGGGCCAAAATGGAAAACCTCATCCAGCGTGTGCTTTGCAGCAGTCATTTTTTCCGAAAAGGGCTACAAAGGATGATTTCACAGTTTCGAGCATATCAAAAGAAAGATGAAGCCTAGATTCAATTAAAAGACTATCAGTAAAGTGGCAGAGAGTATCAGATCGACAATATCAGATCAGATTTAATAAAGATCAGAGCCGCCTAAGAGCAGCAGAACCGACTAAGAGGTGCAGATAAGAAATTGAGGGCACAGTGATTGCAAATTGGACAGCAAAGGATGCCACATAGCCTCATTTTTTGAAACAGCTGCCCCCAGCGCAGCATTAGATAAATATTTTTACATTACTTACAAGAGAAGTTAGGTTAATTGCATTTACTTCCTGAGATCAATTTCTGTAGATATTTTTCCTATAAATACAGCCTTGAACAATGTAATAAGGGTTGGTGGGTTGTTCGGTTGATCTCTCATTTTAGATTTGCACTGTAAATATTAAGAACTTCTGTAATCAAAGATTGTTGGAATGTTTGTATCTGAACTGGCTGGTTGTGCTTTTGATGGCTGAAGGGCATGATATGGAATTCCTGTGCTTGATCATGGTTCAATAAGTCCTTCCTCCCACTGTTTATCAGTTTATATGTATTTCTATCATCTATAATATCATGATCTAAGTTGCAGGAAAAAGGAATATATCAAAACTGGTTTTCATGCCCTTTGTGCTCAATTCTTGTAACTTCTCTATGTTTACCTCTGAAACAGTGATGAATATGCATTTTGAATTAAACATGTTTAAGCTATTTCCTTCATCATATGAATGTTGTCTAGGAATTCTTCATTGCTCCTATTTACCCTTCATCCACTTTCCCTCTTTGGCTGGATGAGAGATCCTTAATTGCCTCTCATCCCTGACCTCCATTTCATCCTTGTTCCAGCATAAATCATTGTGCCATGTGCAGCTATCCTACTCCATATTCCCCTCTTCTACCAAAGAAGACACACCCTTCAGTTCACATTCATTGACTCCATGCCCAATGGTTTGAAATTCTTACACTTTGCATGCCAACTCTACCTGAATAGATCAACCATACCACCAATCTAAATCAAAACCCATGTGCCTCATATCTATCCTAAAATCATTCCTTAAACAAAGCTAAATCCCAAAGAGAGAGCCCTCTCTGACTGCTGGTAGGCTAGGACCTACAGTCCAAAGCTTGGTTTGTGGTTACCTCGACCGTATTCCCTTGGGAGTCAAAGGGAACAACCTGAGTGATAACAATACACAAATCGACATTTAATCCTCGTGCCAGAGTAGCACAACATTATAATATAGTGCAGGATCTGGCCCAATCACCGTCTGCTATGTCGACACTTGAGGTACTACAAAATTGTCCCTCCCAAAAGCAGGCTTTATTATCAGCGATAGGTGGGATTGACCCAGTGGATTCCAATCTTGTGGCCTTTGATCACAAAGGATATGAGCCTCAGTTACCAACTCAACTAGCTTTCCTTATTCAAGTGAAATCCCTCAACAAAACTATTCGTCAAACAATTATTGATGAGGGGGAATCTACATGTATTATGCCAATGAGTTGCTGGAAAAATTTAGGCTCACCACCCTTTTCGCGATCGTCAACGACGTTAAAAGCATTTGATGGGTGAACATACAATCCATATGGGATTTTAAGTAACTTGCAAGTCAAACTGGGGGGCAAAATAGTAGAAATTGATGTTGAAGTTATCGACGGAAACCTTGATTACAACATCCTACTGGGAAGGCCCTGGATATATGCTATGGTTGCCGTTGTGTCGACGTAATGCAAAAAGATTGCATTTTCCTTCTAAGGAGGAATCACAATCGTCGACCAACAAACATTTCTCCCCAACAGTTCACAAGTTACGGGAAGCATTCTGATGATCCACGGAAGCTCTCAGTCACTTCAAAATATCGGAGTAGGCCTCCTAAAAGACCCTTCCTTAATGGGGACTTTTGCCCTCCCACCTCTGAGTAAGCTGGCAGAAGTGGCCACAGTGGAAACCTATCCCATGAGATCTTCTACATCAACAAAAATGAAGAAGAACTCAGAACATTTTAATAGTGTGGATCATCGCGAGGCATTGCCTCCAAGCCCTACCATAGCTACATCATCTGATGATCAATTCACTGACGTTGTACATTATGTACTGGGGGCATTGGAACCAGATCTTTCCTTCATAACCCTTATGAGTTGTGATCAAAGGTCGCCATGAGGATAGTTCTTTTACTATGTCAACCTCATTAAAAAATGAAACAACTCCCTTTCCAAATCGAGTCTTTCAAAGATCTCGAAGGTAAACCTTCATTCCAACCACCGAGTTGAATGAAATGAAGCTTGGGGGGCATGCACCTCGATTTGAGTTATTATGTTGGGGGCATGAAAACTTATCATGAGCAGTGTTACCACAGGGTTCAAGCTTGTTAAAAAATAAACCCGCCACGAGCAGTTTTAACACATAATTCAAGCTCGTTAAAAAATAAACATAAGCCATGAGCAAATTTTCCTCCAGAGTTCAAGCTCATTAAAAAATGAACTGGTAAATAACCATTGTGAATGCCTTATCGTCAGCTTTTGAGCCTTGGTCGTGTTCTCATTTGCGAAGAGTGATTCTACTAGCCATCCTTGTGACACTGTTGTGATTGGAAAATTCCAAACCTTACCTGGAATCAGCTGCTACCTGAAATCCTCACTCGTTCCTCAACAACGAGTCTCCTTTAAGCTCTTTTCAACTGACTCGTAAAATATGAAAATATTGCCAAGAAATTAGGCTCTCTGACTCGTTAAAGTCATCGGAAGTGCTATCCCTCCTCTAGATTTTAATCTTTTTGGACTTGAGGGATTATTACACAAAAATATCAAGCGCTTGTCTTGTTCGGCTCGTTAAAACTATAAAAAATTCATCCCTTTCGTATTATTTTACACCTTTTCGGACTTAAGGGATTATATGATGAAAAAGAATCTTTGGAGTCTCCTTTCCATCCCTTTCAGATTCTCTAAAATTGAAAGGACCAAGTTATCTTTGTCGTTAAACTCGTTAAAACCTAATAGCCACAAACTCGTCCAAGTGGACGAGAACGAGTTTCATTGTCGCTAGGGTCACTAAAATATAGCGACAGGTTCGGCCGAAGGGTAGATTATAGAACAAGCTTATGTTATCCTCCTCAAGCTTGAAAAAAATAAAGAGGTACTAGTCAACAATGACTGGGGAAAATTGGGAAGAAAACTTGAAAAAACTTTATTACTAGTAAGTCGCTCTTGAACATGACACTTTCCTTCCGCATCCAATCCGGGTTGGGTTGTTCTATTCACTGGTCATCACCATTGGTCCATCACACTATCCATCTTTGGGGTTGTTGGAGAGGTAAATCCCCTCTACGGATAGAGGCGATCCCTACTAGCCCAGAACGGGTCTAGCAACAATCAAACAATGCTACCACGCAAGTTCCTAATTGCAAATAAAAGGTAGGTGATGAAGACCTACTTGAGTTCAATGCTTTTTTTTGTAGAAGAGACGTCGCCCACGCTCCTTTGCCTTGGTCGGTCATAATCCTCCACTATCCTCGTGAATGGAAACCTGCACACAAAAAGAACAACACAAACGCAAGCGTGAAATCTAATATATGCAATTATACATCAGTAGGAAGGACATAATTCAACATTAATCATTACAACATTGAGAATGGAACCATAATGATAGTAATCTATTATTAATAATCAACAAAGGAGAATACAACCAGCGTCCTGACGTCAAGTCCTCCTTTGGCTAGGTGCTCAGCGACACAAGTCTTGCAAAGCTTGAAGGGATGAGGGACAAGCCTCTCTCTCTTTGGTGACAAGATCTCCTCACCTAGGTTAAGCTTTATGGACACAAAGAAGGCTCTTGCAACTCTAATCTCTTGATATCTTCCTTTCAGCACTAGTATAATTACCACTACCACCAGCTTGCTTAAGGCATGGAGACAAGCTTTTATAGATGAAAAGGAAGGGATAAGATCAATCACAACATTAATGGATTTGGCCTCATCACTTGGAAACTTCCATGGAAGGGTGGCAAACTACTTCCCATTCAAGGAGATTCGAAGCCAAACCATCCTCACTTAACATAGATTCAGTTGGTGAATGAGTTGGAAAGAACTTTCGGAGGTTGATTGGTTAAAAACTTTGCCCAAATAGGTTGGCGCAATTGCGACTCTGGGACAGAGTGCTAATAGCGCGCCCCTTTTAGAGGATTTTCCCCATTGGCGCGGGAAGAACACAGTGGCCCCGCGCTAATGTAAAAAGGGTTATTTTTATGGACAAGCTGCAGGAGATGTCTTTAGGGCATGTGAAGCTCATGTTCAGAGGGGAATGATGCAAGTGGTTTCAAGTCTTTTCACTTCTCACAAGTCCCAGAATGCGTCCTCCAAGGTGCAGGAGAGAGGTAACAGGGACGGTGACAAATGGTGACAAATTACTGTGTAACAGACACCTTGATCAGTCCTCCCCCATTGCATGTAGAGACTCCATGAGGTGAGGAATTTTTGTTGAACTTGGTCCCTGGTGAACCACTTTCCCTCGTGAAGGAGTTGGCCTGCTTTTAGAAATTGATATAGCTATATTCTTTGCTAGCGAGTGTTCTTAATCTGTGTTTAAATGATCCTATCAGTTGTGGCCTATTCGATGAAGCTTGAGTTGAGATTTGTTGGTTTCATCTGCTCAACAACATTGGATGTGTCCAACAATGGGGGAAAGTATGGTCGCAACTAGTCCACATTGAATACTGGGTGCAGGTCAAGGAATGGTGGAATGCCGAGATTGAAGGAATTATACCCTATAGCCTTCGTGATCATGTATGGCCCATATCAAAGCAGGTGAAGTTTGTGGTGGGGCTTAGCAAGGTGATCCTTCTGCAAATGTAACCAAACTTTGACGCCCACCTAGAACCTATGTGGCACCTAATGTTGATCATGACACTGCTTTCAATTAGCATTGGTTTTGTCCAATATGTCATGGACTTGTTGGATGATGTGCTGAATATGTTCAATAAAGCTATTGGCCCATTCATCTTTGGCCTGGACATGAGCTGAATCTTCCTGAGTAGTTGCAAATGGTATGGCCACATCAATGGGACATATTGGCTAGAAACCCAACCCCACCTGAAAGGGGTTGTGGCTAGTTGAGCTATGGGGAGCTCTGTTGTAACTGTTTTGGACATAGGGGAGGCTTTCATCCCATGTGTATTGATGCTTCGATTTGTACATGTGCAAAATGTGCATGATCATCCTATTGATGACCTATGTTTGGCCATTAGTTTGGGGGTGGACGATCGTGGACTTAGTGAGCTTGGTACCTAGCATTGACCAAAGGCTTGAAAAAAATTTACTTAGGAACCCACTGTTCTGATTTGAGATAATGGAATGTGGGATCCCAAATTGTACCCACACTCATTCAAAGAAAAACTTAGTATGGCTTCTCCTGTGATATTCATCTTGCAGGCTACCAGAATGGTCAACTTAGAAAAAATTTTGATGACCACGAAAACACATTCATTTCCATGCTTAGTAGAAGGAAGGCCTAACATGTAATCCATGGAGATGGATTCCTAAGGCTAACTAGTGTTCAAGAAAAGTATAACTAGGTTCGGTGTTTGTCAAAGTAATTTTGATCTTTGTACTTGTCAAGAAAAATAAATATTATTTTTGTAAATTATAAGAATGAGTTTCTTTCTCATTCCATAGGTCTAGGAAATTCAAAGAGTTAAAGAGCTCTTCTTGAGAATTTATGTAATACATATGGGTTAAATGAATGTCTAAGAACAACGCTCCAAGACCAGCACAATCATCTTGAAGACAAGCAAGCAAAACAATAAAAAGCACAATCATGTTAGCCAACAAACAAATTAAAAAGGAGTCATGTCAGCTCACAAGATGAGACACATCAATTCATAGGTCCATGTCAGCTTGAATACATGGTCAAACACCTATATATAGGCAACTGAAGTCACTGCAAAAACACAGATCACAATCTCGTAATTTTCTGAGGAAGCTCAGATGAAAACAGTCTGCAACCTCACATGATTTGAAGAATGATACTCCAGAATGATTATTGTTAGAATAATATCTCATTACCTCATAGGAAATCTCAGTCCCCTCTTGGGTATATGCTTCAGTGAATTTTTAATACTCCTTGAAGAAAGGAAATGATACAAGTCTCAACAATGTAGTCACAAATGACTATACTCTCGAAATGAAGGATCTATGTAAAAACTATGTCTCAACATATATATATAATAGACTCAGTCATTATCTTGATTACTACTATCTCTAAGTTTCGGTGCATTCAAAATGAAAAGGATCTATGTGATATCTATATAATAATGTATCAAAAACAAAGCTCATAGCTATCATGAGTCTCCAAGTGAAAGTACAGTACTCTCAGTGATATTGCAGTAGAAATGTATGTCTCCAAAGTGCAGTAAAGATGATGATTTTAGCAGTATGAAGAAGAGGATTAGTGGCTTGGTCTTGGAGTGACTCAACTAGTCAAGGGTCATGATCTTGGTGTTCATCAATTAGAATCTCTATAAGAAGAATTTTATGCGGGTTTTCCTCTCCAAGAGGGAGATGTTTTGGCCATGGCAAAATGCCAACTTATTTTGTTCTTGTCTCTTTGTTATTGTAACTATTTAATGATTAAAAGAAGACACACTAATTTTAACAAGCTAATCGTTAATATTTATCATGTAAAGAAGAATCTCATTAACCATATGCCCTAGATTCTTCAACAACTAGGAGTAGGCAAAGGAGTATATACGCTTTTCTTCTTGATGGTCGGTTTGGCAATGGTGTAGGCAATGCACCATCTAATGTGCTTCGCAACATCCTGTCATAGGTTTGACCAATAAAAACACTGCTATAGTACTACCATTTTTTTCTCTAGTTCAAAATGTCCAGTGACCCGACTATAGTGTGCCTTCCAAATAATCTTGGCATCCTCGTTTAAAGGAACATAGAAGTGTCCTAGGTGGCATAACAATGCACCCTGGAGGTGAAAATTCGAAGGTTTCTTACCTTCTAGGAGCATATGGTATGTGTTTCAGAATTTCGGATCACTCTTGTAAAGATGTGGCCACCTTGAAGTCTTGTGTCCACAAGAGTCAAGCATAATTGATCAGGGAGCAATATTTTAGCTAAAAATTGAAAGTTATTAGAATTTCTTCAGACCTAAATGACCGGATAGAGTTCATCACCAGGATTCCAATGCTGCAAATGGTTCAAAAAACCGACATTGTATGCAAAAGTTAGAGCTTATGAAATTTTGGTCAAAACAAAGTCAAAGTCAAAGTTTTACTAGGGTTGACTGGATGCCCAATCAGCATGCAGAGAATATTCTTCAGTTTCAGCCAGTGACACTGTGAGAAGTGTCATCTATAGATTCGCCAGTTTGGATCAGAGAAGGTGAAATTGCCTAATTGACCTTTAAAGTGGAATTTGATTTTTATTTATTTATTTAAAATCACTATCTATAGATATATAGATATTATATATTATATATAAATGAATATAATATATTTTTTAAAATTATATATAAATAAATATAATATAAAATATGTTTATATTTATATGATTAATAAAAATATATATTAAATAGAATCAACCCAAAAAATCAGAATAACCAAATAAAGACTAAATCAATAAAACCCAAAAAAGCCATCCAACTATAGTCTTAAATTCAATCGATTTATAATATATATATTATAATATCTATATATAAAATTATATAATATATATATATATATTAAATATAAAAAGTATATATGGGTGGCAGAGGCAAGTTTTGAACCCGTGATGTCCCCCACCCAAATTCCTTCCTAGATTGTTAGACCACCAGCAATTACCTTGAAAAAATGTTTGTTGCCGACAGCGGGGTGGTGAAAGCCAACCATGTGGGTTGACCCCCACCCCATGTGACCATGCACCTGAACCAGGACCTACGGGCCAACACTAAGTCCGATTAGTGCACCACTAATTATTTTACCATTTAATTAATCCATGATTAAGTTGGCATAGATTTTGGAGGAGCCACCAAATCTAGAACTGCCACCAAACTTGGCAAACTTAACTGGCAATCTCTAGATTTAGTGGAGGTTTTGTAGGAAAAATTGTTTGAGCCATAACTTAATTCTCAGCCAAAATTCGAAAATGAATAGACATTTTTGGCTAATTGGCATGCTAGGAACTCATTGGAGTAGGTTTCAGAGGAAGAAGAGGTCATCTATAGGTGTTTTTAGTCACTTGAATATTTTTAAAGCCTAGGGCCACCCGGTGTTGGAGGCCATTCCCAAAGCAGCTGGTAACCAAATTGAGTAAACAAATAGTCATTTATGATAGATTTGAATGTTTTAAACTCATTGGAATAGGTTCCAAGAACATTGGATGCATGTAACATCAATTTGATCACTATTGAAGCTAATACTAAGGCCCACACTATGAAGCTAGACCAAGGAGATGTAGCCCAAGAGGGGTGAACTCCTTCAATAAAAAATTGTGTATTGAGCTCTGTTATTTTTGCTTGTTGTGTTTTTATATGTTGTTGTTCAGCCATTTAACTTCATTCTTTTAAGTTCATGCAAAACACTATATTTCACCAAGTTGGATGAATTGACAATCACATGCTCATGGATAAACTCTTTATGGATAATCAAACCAAAGCAAAGAAAATTTTATATCTAGAAATGATACTAGCACAACATTAACTAGAAATCAATTTCAGATCAATTTGGTATCAGAGCACAAGGTTGCTTGCTTGATTTTCTTAAAGGGTTTAATAGTTGCAATTGTTGTTATGATTACAAGGTTGAAGTTGCAGAGAGGAGAAGGGAAGCTACTGATAGCTAGTCCTCAGATAAGGAAAAGAAGGAAGAAGGCTGAGAAAACATCATCCTCACCCAAAGGACCACTCAAGGCAGCACCTGAATCACCACAAGTTCCATCTCCAATAGTTGAGACAGAAGAGGCATAGATTGCACAAGAGGCTAAAGTGATTGAAGAGGTACAATCAGTACAAATTTCTAAGCTTGATTCCATAACCATTATGTCTGGAGAAAGATAGCATGAAGATCCCTCTTCAAAAGAGGAAGAATTCAAGAAATCTTTCTATACTTTGACTGAGATTGTTAAAGTCCTCTATGAAGAGAGGAACACCATTATGGTTGGAGAGAGTTCTAAACCTCCACGTGGAGAAGGAAGCTCAGAGGAAAAAAAAGATGAGAACAAGGATTCCAAAGGGAATGGTGGAAAACCACCTCCATCTCCACCATCCTCATCATCTTCCTCATCATCTTCACCATCTCACATAGAAATATCTTCCACTACCACCACTGCCCATACTCATTCCAAAACCCCAAAAGGAACAACTCCATTACTAAAATTGGACATAAAATTCGAACTTCCCATGTACAATGGAGAAGTGAATGCAGAAAAGTTGGACAATTGGATTCGACAGTTGGAGGTATACTGTAGAATTTAGAACCTTCAAGAAGACAACATAAAGATCCAGTTGGCTTCACTGAGGCTAGAAGGAATTGCACTAGTTTGGTGGGAAGCAAGGACTCAAGAGGAAATGTGAATCCATGGTAAGATATCCATTTCTTGGGTTGAATTTGTTTCTGCAATTAAAAGACAGCTTTATCCTTTAGCCTATATGTAAAATTCCATTATGCGTTGGCAGAATTTTAGGTAGCTTAAGGGTCAAATAGTCCAAGATTATACATAGGAGTTCAGGAAAAGGGATTTATTGTTGGGAGTAAATTTGAATTCACAAGACACACTCTTGAAATATATTGGAGGTTTACATTCCTATTTGTAGCATATTATCCTTATGTTCAATGCAAACAACTTAGATGAAGTATGAGTGCAAGCCACACATCTTGAGGCAAGGGGAAAACAAAACATAGAGGAGAAAGGTGAAAGTGAGGGTAAGGGAAAATTGAAGGGAAAGAAGAATGCAAGTATCAAAAAAGAGAAGGAAAAAATCACATGCAAAAATTGTTCAAAGATTGGCCATGATGAAGACCACCTTTGGCAACTTCATCCAGAATTAAAACCAAATAGATTGAAAGCCACAGAGAAGGGAAAAATTGTTGCTATAGCTGAAAAAGATTTAGGGTCAGATTCAGGAGATGAGACAAAAATTACAGCTATGGGTTTTAAAGGTCAACATGTTGAAAGTACTAGTTCCTCAAATAGTCATAACAACACTCCAATTGAAGACAAAGGGGAAGAGTTGTTCACTGTCAAAGTAATCTCAAATCATACCAAGATTGATGCACTCTTTGATAGTGGATCACAAGCAAACTTGAGTTCAGGGGACTTAGTTAAAGAGCTTAAACTTGAAACCGTACAACATCATAAATCATACCCTTTTGGGTTGGATAGTTAAGGATGCCAATTTATAGGTTACAAGGAAATGCATTTTTAGATTTGTTATTACTGCAAACTTTGTTGATGAAGTTGAGTTAGACATGGTTCCACTTGACATTTCTGGAGTTATCTTGGGAAGTCCATATATATATGATGGGAAAGCAGTGTTTCATCGCTATGAGCACAACTATTATTTTATTAAAGATGGGGTGAAGTATATTGTGAGAGCTCATCACAACAAACTGAACATTTCTTTAGTTAATGCAGGGCAAATGAAGAGGCTAGTGAATGCAAGTCATAACTTGACATTGTTGATGATCAAACAAAGAGATGTTTTGAATCATACTTTTCATAGAGATGGTTGTATTTGTAATGATTTGTTTCAAAATGATAATAGGTTTCCTTTGAAAGAAGGTGAAAAACATTTGCAGCAGCCACATTGATGTTGAGCGGTGTTTAAAACAAGGTGTCAGTGCAAGAAGTTGCAAAGGTCAAAGAGAAGAGGGCAAAGCAACTTGGAAAAGAAGGCATGGGTTTCACAAATGTTCATTGCTAGTTTCCAAAAGGCACATTACAATGGCGAAGAAGCTTGGGCAAGAGTCGACTCAAGTACAAGGAAAAAACAGCTAAAAATTGCCATAAAGACAAAGTGCAAGGTGAGAAAGATTGCAAGTTTCCTTTGATTGTTGACCAAGGTAGGAACAAGATTTTTTCTCTAAAATTAGATTATTTTTCTGCAAATTCAGAAATATTGTAGCATGACAATGTCAAAGACAACAATAGATGGTTGTCAGAATTAAGGAAAATTTTGACTTTTTATGAAAAGCTCCAAATGATGAAATTAGGAAAATTTCAATGGATAAAGACTAGAAGGATGAGGGAACAATCCCCTCATCAACATAATCAGTGATCAAGAGATCTTTTGGGCTCCAAAAGGCTTCTAGTGGGGAGGAATAATCAGGGATCAATATTTTAGCTAAAAACTGAAAGTGCTCAGAATTGCTTCAGACCTAAATGACCGGATAGAATTTGTCGCGAGGATTCTGATGTCGTGAATGGTTCAGAAAACTGACATCGTATGCAAAAGTTAGAGCTTCTGAATGTTTAATTAAAAAAAAAAAAAAGTCAAAGTCAAAATTTGACTAGGGCTGACTGGATGCACAGTCAGCATGCAGAGAATATTCTCCAGTTTCAACCAATGACACTCTGACAAGTGTCATCTTCAGATTCACCAATTTTGCTCAAAGAAGGTGAAATTGCCTAGTTGACCTTTAAAGTGGAATTGATTTTTATTTATTTATTTAAAAATCATTATATATATATATAGTATATATATATATATATATTATATATATATAATCTATATATATAATATAATATATATATATATATATATATATATATATATATATATATATATATATATGATAATATATACAAATATAAATATAATAATATATATAGATAGATAGTATAGATATAATATTATGAAATATATGCAACGTTTTATTATAAATGGTGCATAAATACAAAGTCAAATATTAAATAATATATATATATATATAGATATGGGTTGGGCAGAGGCGGGTTTTCAACCCGTGACCTCCCCCAACCAAATTGTTTGCCAACTCGTTAGACCACTAACAGTTACCTTGAAAAATGTTGCCGTGAATTTTCATTTAAGTATGTGTTTGTTGCCAATAGCGAGGATGGTGGGAGCCAACCCTGCAGCCCAGCCCCCACCCCATGTGACCATGCACTCGAACTAGGAGCTAGGGGCCAACACTAAGTGCGATTTGTGCGCCACTAATCAGTTTAGCATTTAATTAATCCATGATTAAGTTGGCGGAGATTTTGGAGCAGCCACCAATTTTGAAACTGTGACCAAACTTGGCAGACTTAACTAACAGTTCTCCAGATTTAGCGGAGGTTTTGTAGGAAACATTGTCTGAGCCATAACTTACTCAATTCTTAGCCAAATTTTGAAAATTAATAGTCATTTATAGTTAATTAGCATGCTAGGAACTCATTGGCGTAGGTTGCAGAGGCAGAAGAGGTCATCTATAGGTGTTTTCAGTCACTTGAATATTTTTTAAGCCTAGGGCCACCAGGTGTTGGAGGCCATTCCCAGAGCAGCTAGTAACAAAATTGAGTAAACAAATAGTCATTTTTGATAGATTTGAATGTTTTAAAATCATTGGAATAGGTTCCAAGATCATTGGATTCATGTAACATCAATTTGAGAACTATTGAAGCTAATACAAAGGCCCAAACTATGAAGCTGGACCAAGGAGATGTATCCCAGGAGGGGTGAACTCCTTCAACAAAAAATTGTGTATTGAGCTCTGTTTTTTTTCACTTACTGGTTCACGGATACCCGGGTCAATGGGTAGCCACTATGTCCAGGGTTTTTTAACACTGAGTGGACACCACCCGAAGGGCATCAACACCCCTCGGCCTATTTACTGACCTAAACCCAAGAGCTTTTGGGATTCGACCCTGTGACCTCCCATTGATGAGGCACTTGACTTGACTGATTGAGCTAACTCTTGGGGCTTGTATTGAGCTCTGTTATATGTGCTTGTTGTGTTTTTATATGTTGTTTTTCATCAATTTAAATTCATGCTTTTAAATTCATGCAAAACACTAAATTTAACCAAGTTAGATGAATTGACAATCACATGCTCATGGAGAAACTCTTTATGGATAAGCAGACCAAAGCATAGAAATTTTATATCTGGAAATGGTACTAGCACATCATTAACTACCAATCAAATTCAAATCAACAATGGTTAGTGCCATGACCAACGGTTGGCTAAGGTAGTCTGCAACATTCTTGGTGTTGTCCTTCTTGTACTTAATGTTCAAATGGAATTGTTGTAGGTATGTGGACCATTTATGATGGTGATCATTCTGCAACTTTCCTTATGTCTGTATGAACTATAGGGGTTGGTGGTTTGTGTGGATGACCATTTCCTTCACCATAATGTAATCCTTCCATTGTCGAAAGACTTGCACAATGGAATACATCTCTTTGTCATAGGTCGGATACTTTCAGACTGTGTCTAAAAGTGTCTTGCTGTGATATGCCACTAGATTCCCCTACCAAGTAAGAACTGCACCAATAGTATATTCAAAGGCATATGTCTCAATCTCAAATGGTTTTTGTAGGTATGGTGCAAAGCAGAGGTGATTCTTCAACTCGACAAATGCCATATATTGGGATTCAGACCACCCTTGGTGACTTGACTCAAAGGCCAAGTGATATTAGAGAACCCCGACACGAACCTGCTATAGAAATTGGAAAGATGTAGAAAGATGTGGAGTTTTGTTAGAGTGGTTGTCACTAGCCAATCCTGAATAACTTGCATCTTTTTTGGGTCCACATGCACACCCTGCTCATCAACTATGTACCCCATATATTGAACCTGGGTCATACCAAAAGTTCATTTCTCCAATTTGGCACACAATTTGTGTTGTCGCAAGGCATTGAGGACCTATCGAATATGGTGGAGGTGCACTTCCCAACTTTGGCTGAAGATTAGGATGTCATTCAAATACACTACCATGAACGAGTTGGTGAAGGGCCATAAAATGCCATCCATGAGCCTCATGAAGGTTGTCGGGGCATTCGTCAACCTGGAAGACATGACCAGCCATTCGAAAAGACTCTCCTTGGATTTGAAGGTAGTCTTCCACACATCAAAGGGTTTGATTCGTACCAGGTGATAAAAAAACTTCAACTCAATTTTCTAGCATATTTGGCCCCCCTTGATCTGGTCCACAAGGTCACCAATCTATGGGATTGGATTCCTATTTCGAACAATGATATTATTCAGCACTCTATTGTCAATACAGAGTCTCCAAGTCTCGTCCTTCTTCTGTACCAACACGACTAGGCTCCTACATGGTGACGAACTTCATCTGATGTGCCCTTTCTGCAATATCTCCTAAATCTGGCTCTTTATTTCATTGTTATCCAAAACATAGCATCAATAGATCAACCCATTGGGTAGTGGCACACCTAGGGTCATATCGATGGAGTGCTTGACCTAACGTTGTAGGGGTACCCCTATGGATGAGGTGAAGATGTCCCTGTACTCCTCTATGACCTTGTCAATGTATTGTTGCCATGCAAGGAGCCATTTCTAAAGGTTGTGGATGTGGCTACAATATTCTTCTTTCCCTAAGGGAAATCATAAGGAATACAAATTTCCTAATCTGGGAAATGATATTACTGCATTTCTTTATAGAGATTAAAGAGATGGCGGTAGGCAGTGCTACCTCTCGTATCTTGTATAGCTTATTTCCCAAATAAATAATAACGTTGTGAGGCCTAGACTCATACAAAACATGACAGTTCCACAAGTATGGTTGGCCTAATAATACATCGCAAACTTCAAGAGGAGAAAAATCACATAGTACCTCATATGTGAATGGCTTGATGTTGTAGGGAAGGTTATACTATTGATTGACACAAAGATCTCGTCCTTGGTAAAGCCACCCAATGGTGTACTGTTTCATGTGTGGTGTGGTTAGTAGGCTCAACCACTTCACACTGCTACTGAAATGAGGTTCTTTTGTCTTTTGATGTCTACAATGAACTGCAGCAAAAAACCCTTCACCCACATATGTGAGTGGAAGAGTTGCTCCCGCTTCTCTAGATCTTCGGACTCAATCTTTTGGATCTTGGTGGTGGCAATAGTGGCACTAGGCTCCACATCAATAATCTTCTTCCATTTTTTATTCCCCTTGTGAGGTTTCGACTCAGAGTTGGAACATGCATCCAATTCAAAAGCTTTCAACATGGCCACTAGTGACTGCTTGGCTCGACACTCACTTGTGTTGTGAGTGAGGCTCTTATGGAAATCACATCATTTTCCTATGTCCTTAGTCTTTGTGGTGTTATTCTTTGCTTGCGGATTCAGTGGGTTGTTCGAGGTCACCACGTCTTGGCTTTGTTCTTTGTTCTATAGTTTTAGGATGCCTTTCCCTTTATTCATATTTGCCTATCCAAAGTCTCACTTCTTCTATTTAAATGTTTTCTTGGCCTTGACAGTGTATCGATAGGAAGCACTAAGTGAGGAGATGTCCAGGAAATCCATATCGTGTTGGATGTACTTATGCAAATAGCTAATGTAATTTGAGTACCAGATGCCACTCAGAATCCTTGATAGCAAACTTCGTGTGAAGGGTATGAAAAATATTTGTGGACTACATAACGTCTTGGTCCCTTCCTCGTTGTAGTATGTTCCACTTTATGTATTTATCTTCATAGCTCTCGACAGGGTAATATTGTTCCTTGATGGCATCTTGGAAAGAATTCCAAGTGGGTGCAACTAAAAACAGTGAGGTTTCCCTCTCATCCTTTTGTTCACAATAGTTTTCCCACCAATCCTTAACATGGGGGTGGCTTTGAGGAGTGAAAAAATAATATTTTCCTGATTGGAAAAGTCAAGAACTGAAAAAAAAAAAAAAAAAAAAAAAAAAAAAAAAAAAAAAAAAAAAAAAAAAAAAAAAAAAAAAAAAAAAAAAAGAAGAAAAAAGAAAAGAAAAAAAAAGAAAAAAAAGAAAAAGAAGAAGAGAAGAAGAAGAAAAAAGAAAAAAAAAAAAGAAGAAGAAGAAGAGAAAGAAGAAAATAAAAAATTAAAAAATTAAAAATAAAAATAAAAATAAAAATAAAAAGTAAATAAATAAAAAAAAATAAAATATAAATATAAAATAAAATAAAATAAAATAAAATCCTTGCAACAGATTTAACCATCTATCTATGACATCTACATATATTTGGCCTTCAAATATGGCAATTTCAAAGTTGACTTATACCTTAAAGGGAGTGGTGCCTTCAAAGTGGTTGCTAGATGAAGATGTGTCACCTGTGGGTAGCCACCAAAGGATCTGGGAAAAGTTCTCCATCATCGTGTTCCTATGTCGCTCAAGGGATTCCTTGAGAAACATTTTGAAAGGATCTCCTGCTCCCTTGTATTTATTTTCTTCCACAATGGAAGGCCTTCGTGGTTTGCAAGGTTGGTTTTGCAAAGGTTCAACCAGTTCAAGCCCTAACTCCTTATACCCTGACCTCGTTGGGGACATGCAAAGAAAAATAGAGAAATAGCATACCACTTTTATACCGCTGGTCCAGGATTATATAGGAATGCAAAAGAATACAGATACAAACATAAACACATAGATATAGCATAAATAAAAATTCATTTCATAAATATCATAGAACTAAAATATGCTTACATATATAATGGAAATAAACTAGCTTAGAAGATGGTAGCTTGTCTTTGAGAAGAGATGTGGTAGATACTTGCCTCTAAACTGTGTTACAGTGAGGCTCAAGGGCCTTTTTATTATTTAAAAATAAGGGAAAACCATAAATAAAAAAAAACCAAAATTGTAACCCCAGGAGATGGATCTCCAAGAGTTTGTGGGCCCTGTTGGGGTTAGTTGGACAACCAACTTCCCAAAGGCGTGACTTGGTCATATGATCTTTATTTGGCACATATGATACCTCATTGGAAAAATATCTCCAAGTACTAAGGTATTTTCCACAAACCCTTTCCTATAGTGAAGGGCCTGTTGCAGACTTCAAAAAACTCCATTTAGGGGGTCAAAATAGCTCAGGAATTTCAGGACTTGAAAAACTGCTAAAAATAGTAAATGTTGTTATAATCAAGGAAACTAATGAAATCAACTGGAGTTCTAGGTGGAAAAGGTGGGTGGATACCAATATCCACCTGGATCAAGTATAATGTGACCAGGATTGGTACAGTCACATTTCAGAGGGAGTCGAGCTCCCCCCTCAAGCTCAAGGATGTCATGTTCGTTCTGGGCCTAAAGAAAAATCTCATTTCTGATGCATTTCTGGAAGATTGTGGTGATCTTCAGCAAATTAAAAGCATTATTGGGACACATAACCATGGGAAATGTGAAGTAGATTAAGGTTCATTTGAAGAAGCTGTATAAGCCATATGTGGAAAAGTGTGTTGCATTAATCACAAAGGCGGAGAAGGTGCAGAGCTGCGATGTCGGTGAACTTTGGTATAGAATACTTGGCCATTTTCATCATGGTTCCCTGACGATTATGCATCAAATAACCATAAGCCTCCCTAAAGGAGCACTTAGGCAACAATATGTATGGAAAGGATGTACTTTGGGGAAGTACGTAAAATCCACATTCCATGATCAGGACAGCAAAGTGCATGCAGTCCTTGAAAGGATCCACTATGATGTCTGTGGAACTTTCTCAATAGCCTCCACTTCCAGGCACAAATATTTTTTTATTTTTGTTGATGACTTCTCATGGAAGTGTTGGATCTTCTTCATGTGGAAGAAAGATGAGACATTCTCGAAGTTCAAAGAATTCAAGGCACTTGTTGAGAAAGAAACCAACAAGAAGGTGAGGGATCTCAAGAGCAATAATGAAGGTGAGTACGTGTCGAATGAATTTAAAAATGCCTATGCAAAAGAAGTCATTCTATGAGAGTTGACAGCACCCCACAACCTATAGTAGAATGGGGTGGATGAGAGAAATAACAATAACATTATGGGAAAAATGAGAGCGATGTTGCATGACCAAGGCCTACCTTTGCATTTATGGGTCGAGGCATGCAATACAAAAATCTATTTGAAAAATCAGAGTCCTCATTGGATTATTGGCATGATTAACCAGAAGAGGCTTTCTCGTGGAGAAAGCCATATATATCGCACTTCAGGATTTTTGGAGCTTCTGTTTATTGCCATGTCTCGAAAGAATCAAGGAAGAAGCTAGGGTCGACAATAGAATTCGGGGTATTTTTAGGTTACACAGAAACTCCACACAACTATTGTGTGTACTTTCCATCCCTCAGGGTGAAAGTTGTATGAAGGGATGTAAATTTTGATGAGAAGAAAGCGATGTGGTGCTCTCTTGAGAAGGAGATTCAAATCGCACAAGAAGAAAAGTTTTTAGCTCTAAAGGAGGAACCTCAAGAAGTTGTGGAGCAGCCAAAAATTGAGGAGCAGAGAGTGGAGACAACCACTCAAGAAGATCCATCCAGAGAAGGTATAAAAAGAACTAGGGAAGCTGAGAGACTTGTGCAAGATGCGAGGGACTCCTTCAAATCAACGCAGGCAGAAAAGGTCACTAGATTGGTACACTTGCTACATGGCTCTAATGTTTATGCTTGTAGAGACTGAACCATCCTCTTTCAAAGAAGGAATAGATAAACCTATATGGGTTGACGAAATGGTGGAGGAATATGAATCCATTGTAAAGAACATTGTTTGGGAAGTGGTCCCAAGACCATCAAATAAATCAGTTGTGAGTTTGAGATGGATCCTCAAGGTTAAGTAGGAATCATACAAAGGCATAGAGAAGTATAAGGTCAGATTTGTGACCAAGGGGTAATCTCAAGTTGAAGGGATTGATTATGAGGATACCTTTTCTCCTATAGCAAGGTACTCATCCATTAGATCAATTCTTGATCTGGTTGCTCAGATAGGGTGGAAGATCAACTAAATGGATGTAAAAGAAACATTTCTTAATGGAATTATTAAGGAGGAGGTGTACATTGAGAAACCAGAAGGTTTTGAAACATTTGATCAAGAGTCTCACATGTGAAGACTCAAGCAAGTGTTGTACGGTCTTAAACAAGCACCATTTTCTTGGTACACCAAGATCGATATCTATCTCACCAGTTTTGACTTCACCAAAATTTAGGCAGATGAAAACCTCTATCATATACTGGTAGAAGGTAAATTGCTCACTATTGTCTTATATGTTGATGATTTAATTTTAACTAGTGATGAGAATTTGATCACATCTTGCAAGGAGGACCTTGCATGGGAGTTTGAAATGAAGGACATGGGTCTCATGCACTACTTCCTCGGGTAGGAAGTATGGAAAGGTGATGGGGAACTGTTTGTATCTCAAGGAAATTATGCAACTGAGATTCTAAAGAGATTCTGCATGGAAAGTTACAAACCCATGGAAACACCTCTAGTGACCAACTCAAGGAAGGAGGATGCCACCTCAGGTGAGGAAGTGGATGCTACCATTTATCGGCAGCTAGTGGGTTCACTGATGTATCTTGTGAACACATGACTAAATATGTATTGTCATGGAAAATTTTAGGGGTGAATCTTCACCCATTTGGTGAAATTAAGGGATTTTAAATTTTTAGTGGGCGAATATTTTGTATCATTGTACATTTTTACAAATCGCCTCAAATAGCCCACCTTATTTCAAGGGAGAGGGTAAAAAAGGTAAATTTAGCCCTTGAAATTAGGAGTTACAACCTTCCACTCGCCCTAATTTTCAAGAATAGGTTTGATTTAAGTGAATCATATGGGCCAAATACCATATTTATAAAAGATGTATGGTAAATTAATAAAAATATAAATAAATGAGAGATATGGTAAATAAATAAAACATTTTTTATATTTACTCCATAAGTCACCTTATATACATGCAAGGGCGTAAACAAATAAAAATATAAATAAAGTGAAGGTATGGTAAATAAATAAAAATATAAATAAACTAGACTTATGGTAAATAAATAAAACCTCTTTTTATATTTAGTCCATAACCCTCGTTCTATTTATGAAAGCTCAAGAAAGAGGTTTTATTTAAGTGAATCCTATGGGCCAAATACCATATTTGTAAAAGAGGTATGGTAAATTAATAAAAATATAAATAAACGAGAGGTATGGTAAACAAATAAAACATTATTTTATATGTACTCCATAAGTCACCTTATATTTAAGAACACTCAAAAAATGCGTTATATTTAGGTGAAATCTATTGGCAAAATATTATGGGCCAAATACCATGGGTTAGATTATTATTAATACCATGCAAAAAACATTATTGACCCTAAAATTAGTATTAATAAAAATAAAAATGGCACATGGTATTGACCCATGGTATTCACGTGGAATATAGCCTATTTAAATGGGGGATTTAAACCAGCATAATACTATGGGCCAAATACCATGGGCTAGACTATTATTAATACCATGCAAAAAAAACATTATTAACCCTGATATTCTTATTAATAAAAATAAAAATGGCACATGGTACTGACCCATGGATCTACTAAGCCCCAAGAGGGATCAAATATCGTGATATGCAAACTAGCAAGAGTGAAAAAATATTTGATCCCTCTCGCGGCTTGGTGGATTAAACATTTTAACTTGGTTAAAATAATACCATGGTATTCATGTGAGCATAGACTATTTAAAGGGGAAATTCTATCATCTTAGATCCATCTTAATTCTAGGTCTACCAAGTGCTCAGAGGGATAAATAGATTTCATCCCCCTAAGAGTGGTAGATGTGGAGTTAAGATGGACATAGGTTGGTTTTTATGATAATGAAGATAGAATTAGTAAATTATATTGTAAAAACATCTTAAGGTGAATGGTTAAAGCTACATTTAGTCACTTCACAAAATTTTGTAAAAAATACCAATATCTCCATTAATATTGGTTTTTAACTTTTTTTTATTTAACAAAAAAATTTCAAAACAATGAAACCTTATCACTCTTTCCACATCACCCTCACAAAAGATTTCTCACCATTTTTCAAACATTCTCAATATGATATCTTCATGAAAAATTTTAGGTACTCATGTTCGATTAGTTGTTTGAAAAATAAGCTGGTTTGTACAACCTTTCATCTTCTGTGCTATTCTTAGTTTGTCCTAATGATCTGTAGGGGTTGGAGCCACTGCACCATATTTTCCTAAAAGGTGGAGAATTGTTCACCAAAAAGGAAATTAATATACATGTTACAACGTTGTTAAAAAATGTGAGACCTATGAGGGTAGTGAATTATGCTAATAAGCAATTTAGATTGGGAGAGACATAATTAAATTTTATTATTTAATTGAAAATTTCCAATTAAAATAGTAATAAATCTACATTTATATATTCATATATTGATTGGAAGGATTCTCACAATGGTCACTTCTTTCAATTAGATCCCCTTCAAGCCTTTGGGATACCTAATACTTTCTTATATAATATAGTTGGGGCTTGCTACTTGTTGGGTGTTGGGGTAAACAAACTTGATGTGTTTTTTTTTATCTCGCAGTTGGATTCTATGGAATAAGAAAGAAATTTGATAACTTGAAAAAAGTGGGTAGTTTGACAAAAGTTGTAGAGAAAAGATTAATCTCTCCTACCTTGACAGAGAACTCATTGTCAATATCAACACCTACAAGAACTTTGTTGTGGAATATTATCAAAACTAATAGAAGGATATGAAAGAGTGTATTGTAAGAACCTTGACCATTGAAACTTGGAACATTCTTTGTAGGAAGAGAAAATTATGTTTCTGTTTCCAAACATGTATGTTAGTATATTACAATTTAATGAATATGTTTTCTTATTATCATATACGGTTTCATACTTTAACAAAACATTTGCCAAGACTTCAAAATGTTTTATTATTCAGTAAAATATTTGCTAAGATCTTACAAGATTTTATAATTCAGTGAAAGATTCTCCATCACTGTACAAGATAATATAATTTGGTGAGAGATTCGCCAAAAAAAAAGACATATACATATTATATTATTGATAAAATCGCCTCCCATTTTTCCTATGTATCATGGGGATTATCCCATTTATTATACATATAAATTTAGGGTGGTTCTTAAAATTTTCCCTGTGTATTGTTTAGTCAACCAACTGAGGCAAGCTATGGTTAGGCCAACCAAATTATTTTGGAAGTAAGCTAAGCATGTTTTACGGTACCTCGAGGCACTACCCAGTTTGGACTATGATGTAGAGAGACAGAGGGAGTGAATTTGTGTGGATTCATAGATGCAAATTGGGCATGGAGTCCATCATACCGAAAGAGTACATCAGGTGGAATTTTCAGCATTGGGTCTGTAGTTGTTTCCTGGTACAACAGGAAGCAAAGATTTGTGGAACTTAGCTTGACAAAAGAAGAATACATTATGGCAAGTTAAGCAGCATGTGACACGATCTGGAAGAGAAAGATACTCGTTGGATTGTTTGGTCAAATGATGGATCCAACTGTGATCTACTATGATAATCAGAGTTGCATCAATCTCTCCGAGAATCTTGTTTTCCACAATCAATCCAAGCATATAAATATATGGTATCACCATTTATGGGACTTTGTGCATAGGAAGATAATGTTGTTGCAATACATTATGACAAAGGAACAAGATGCTGACATTTTGACAGAGACCTTATCAAGAGGGAAGTTTGAGTTCCATAGATGTGAGATCGGGGTGGTTGATAATCCCTTTCTTGCTAAGAGGGAGTGTTGAAAAATGTGGCAAGAAATTCTCAATTTGATTTTGCCTTGAGTAAATTGAGAAAAAAATGAATTTCCACATCAACAGTAAACTTGGATGTAGTTAACTTGTGTGACCTAGCTTGTGTCACATAGTTTACTCAGTAAATTTGAGTTGGAGGAGTAAGATTTCAGTTAAGAATGTGTGACTTTTAATTTGTAGCAATCAAAGTTAGTTATCTCAAGTTGTTTTCAGCTAAACTAGTTCCAACTGTTGGAGGAACTAGTGGAAGGTTAGTTGTGTAATGGGACTTCAATAAAACTTAGTGATCATCCAAATAATGGATCAATCAACCCAAAATAGATAGTGTATGCAGATAATTCAAGTTACCCAGTTGAGGTGGAGATTCCAAAGCACTGTAACACCAATTGTAGACTATTTTGAAGTATATAGGTGTTGAATGTAACCTGATGATCAACCTGAGGAATTGTGCAATCCATTTTGGATAAATTCCTAAATAATAGGGGCCTAATTTATCAAGGAATTATGCAAGGAAATAGGGACTCAAGCAAAGGCTAAAATTGACTAAGTAGGGGTCAAAGCTTCTCAGTGAGTAGAGAAATAAGTGTTTCACTTGTGGGTTGTGCTTAGTTGAGAAAAGAAATTGTAATACATCTCTATTCAACAGATTAATGGGAGCAGACATTGGGGTTTTTAGTAGTTTTATTTCCCCAGGAAAAATATTATTTGCATGTGAGTGATTTCTTTTTGCATGTATAATAGTTTTGTTCTAAATTGTGAATTAGTGTCTACAAAGTAGTAGCATAGGTATTTGTTTTGTGATCTTGATTAAAACTTCATAAGTAGTTGTAAATCTACAACATAATTTTTGCAATTCTTCCATGAGTGCATACAACTCCAATTGCTCTAACTAATGTTTTTTTCCTTTCGTATGTAGGATTAAAATCATCTGATAATTCTAATCATGTGGTTTATCTTTTTCCCATTCAATTCCATTGTTTGAACCACAAATTTAATACCATTTTTAACATACCCAACATAGTAAACATCATTAGAATGGTGGGGTTGTTGGTGAAAATTATAGACTTATAATTTGACAAATATAAATTATCAACCAAGGGTAATCGTAACCTTGTGAGGTGCAATGCAAAATATATGCAAGCTGACACTTTTAGTGCATGAAAGCCACACACAATCCCAAATCTATCTTCTCTCCCAACACTTAGCAGCCAAGGTTATGGAGTGAATCAATCATCCCTCTATAGCACCTAATATTGTTGATGCATATCAAGAATATATATAAGATCAATCATTAGCAAGTAAACCAACTCATTCACAACGTAAATTGAACATGAAATGCATAACTCAAACACATTCATGAACAAACTCTACCATTGATCATTAAACATGCGTTGTTATAACCAATAAAGAGAAATGCAAATTATATAAATAACTTTTGTTAATACATAAAAGACAAATTAAATGAATACAAATCTACAACTACTCGGAGTTGCGAGTAAATGGGGCCCTTCCTCACTCACAACCCCTTAACTACTAAAGGAGATTACAAAGAAATATCAGCAGAACATCAAACTTTATATTAATCTGGAAAATGATTACAACATTACAGAAGTCTGATACATCCAGCATCCCCATACAAATTAAATGTAATTGTCTTTATACAAGTGCGTGGGCAAAGACTTTTCCCAAATTAAGAAAATACTAAAATATTACAACTGTTTTCTAAAATAAACTGGAAAATCTAGTGAATCGACATCCTAGGTTTGGTCCATGATTGGAAGATGGATCAAACTAACTTTGTTTGATCACTGGATTTGTTTTCCTAATTCAGCTAGAGATAAAAGGAATAATGATTTGGGCAATTTCGAAGGCTATTCTAGAGTAGCCAATGGGATAATATCCATGTAGACGAATTTTCTAGAAAAACCCATGTTCTTATTCCTTTTATGGCTGACCGAAACATACCTAACCATCCCGGTCTCTACAAGAAATTGGCACCGCTACAGGAAATCAACGTTTCTACATGAAATCAATGCTTCTATGTGAAATCGCGGAACTGCCCCAAAAGACAATTGGTCTGCATGAAATTCGATTAGTACCCTCAAAGTTGTAGATAAGTTAATTAGGTAGCATTTGACCTCAAAATACTTAAGAATAAAATGGAATGATACATATGGAGTCATTTGCATACCTTAGAGTCCACAACACCTTTCTAGTCAAAATGAGGTATTAAATGGAAAAAATAGAGTAATTGGAGGTCAAAAAGAGTTTTGAAGGGGAAAGCAAAGCCTTAGAAGTGTTATCAAAAATGGCCAAAATCTAGGTTCAACATCTCCCCCACACCTAGCATATTGCATGTCCCTATGCAGGAAAAATTGTTGTAGCTTCAGAAAGAAAATTTAGTTTTTGCGTTGTGCTACAACCACTACAGCCAAATGATCCAATTGTGCTCTGTTAGACTCATCCTTTTGAACCATGTTCCTGTATTCCTCGTTTTGCTTCTGAAAATGGTCTATTTGTACTTGGTTCTTTTTCATTATTCAACGCACCTTTTGATGCTTTGTCTTCCATTCATCTAATTCCTTCTGAAGGCGCAACCTATTTTTTTTAGAGTCTCATTCTCCCTCTAAAGAACTCTTTCTGACACGGTAAGCTCCGTTATAGTCTCCTCCAAATCCTTATGACACTGCCTTTTCTTGGAAGTTCCTTCATCTCCTTGTTGTCCTTGAGAAGAATGAAGAAGGCTATGTTCCTCTCATTCTTAACAGTCTTCCACCGTTTTATCCACACTTTCTAGAAATTGTTGGGCTTGAAAGGATGTGGCCTCATATTCCTCCTTATCAATGAAATTTGTCATTTCAATCTATATTTGCTTCCCCTTAGATACTCCCAGGGGTTTATTAACCTTTCGGCTAGTCTTTGTCTATTGCACACCCTCCTCTTCACTTTCCTTTGAAACTAGCTTAGAAGCTTGGCTTCTAGTGAAACGCCTGATAAGAGGAGTGGCACCCAGTGATGTTCTTGGCCTATTTCCCATAGTTTCCCCGATCACCATGACACCCTCTTCTCTCTTACCTTCTTCTTTTGGCTCTGCCTCCTGTTGTAGTCACCAACAACCACCCCCCCGCCGCCCCCCCCCTCTTTTGTTTGGTGTTAGCAACAACACCTAGCAAATGGGGGACCCCTAGTAAACAATTCATCAAATTCCCCTTGAATATTTTTGTTTTTTCCTTAGAATCTTGTTGCAGCAAAGCAAAGGAAACACTTCTTGTTATAAGCGTATCAAACTACGAAGAAGCGATGCTAAACTCATCGCATCGCATTTATCATGAGTGCTCTTAACAAGAGAGAGACTTAAGAAATCCCCGACGGCCGATGTGCGACCTCGCATATCACAGCAGCCACATAGAGTAAGATGCAATGACTAATATCCGTGATGTGCGATTTGTGATCTCTAATCCACAATCTACGATCTGCGATGATCCGATATCGTGGTACCACAATGTTGTAATACAAATATGTGATCTGCGATCTGCGACGAAGCGCAAAATCTTGTTCAGCACAGCATCCAAAGGAAAGCTATCCTTTAATCAGAATTAGGCGCGCGCCTATAAAAAAAGAAATTAATGATCGTACGAACGACTGCTTTTCATTTTTTGAAGAGTCAGTTCACTTTGAATGTCATGATTATACACACGCAACATCTGAAGCTTTCATATCAAACTTTATTTTTTCATTTATTCTTTTCCTTTACGCAACTATAAAACAGGAGATAAAATGGAGTAATTTTTCTTTTTGCAGGAAACATCTAAGGAAAAGAGGAAAGCATCAATGTTTAGATGCCACAAAAGAGACTTCTTCAGAAGCAGGAACCACATACGATAGGCCATCTGAAGCTCAGAATTAAAGACACACAAAAGCAGCATGACTACAAAGATACCTGAAGCTTACATGACAGAAAAGCCCGGAATGAAGAGCAAAGGCAGTTTCCAATCCAGAGAATTGCTCGGGAAGTAAAGTCTTCTGACTCATCAAGTCATTCACAAAGACAGAAAACCAAAATAGCAAGAGCAGATCCAGTTCGCGAAAAATTCGAGTTATTACCAAGTATGCATTCAGTCGGCGGGAGATTCTCTTAAAATATCTGATAGTTTATCAAAAAGGTGGTGCCAACCCTTGTTACTTCTATTTTTGTAAAACACACAAAGGGAAAGACAACCAACCGACCCCTCTCGATCGAATGCTGCACACTCACAGCGCTAAGGAGCAAATACAAAAATAGTTCAAAGTTAGATTTAATTTTAGAAATAATTTTCTTTATCAGAGGGACGGTCATTTGAAAACCGGATCCCAAATTTATGTAATCAAGTTAATTAGTTAGCAGTATTTAAACCCTTCTCGTGCATTTAGAGAAGGGTCCAGAGATTTGTCAAAAGCGCGTCCTCAGAACATGCACTTTTGCGCCCTCAGAGGTGGTTTTGATGAATGGATGGATCAAGGTTTATTAATATTTGTGTCTGATATCTGCTACTGATGTTGCACTTCTGTACTCTTAGTGGATGTTAGAACAAGGAGAGATAAATCATTGTTGCTTGAAGCTTATGAGTGGAACCAGTCATAAATGGTACTTTTATCTCTTGACTATTTCTGCTTATGTTTTTTAAGTGATTCATAGTTTCAGTTGTTTATATGTCATTATATGAATGTATGGGTTATCATTTGGCACTTTTGTACGGTGGAGTCGTATTGTTTGTATCTGACATATAGGTAACTTATTATGCGATATGCTGCTCATAACTGTTTTGCCTAACTTCTTATGCAAAATATTTTATCTTTAATGATTTCTGTTCTTATGATAGCTGAATGATCTTTATTACCAGTTATTATTCGAAATCTTTTTAGATCGCATAATAGCAAGGAATACACCCCGGGTTAGCGTAGATTAGGTGTATTGTTTCTTATTAGGTTATAATAGCATAGTGTTAGTTTAAAGAGTCTAAATTAGATTTGCTTTTTGAATTTTCCTTAGATTAGCATAGTTCAAGCTCTACACACACACCCAAGGTCGGGAAACTGGTCCTGTCATCCCCAGTCGGACCCGCTATACCAAACGGATAAGGAGCTGCCAACCAAGGTCTGGACCGGGTGGGTATCCCCCTTGTTGT